>APFE031704158.1:61213-78764 GCA_000404065.3 Pinus taeda | reverse complement strand
AAAAAGCCCACAAAAGCAGTCGACCATCGGTTTTTCTATCCAAGGCAACTCAACTCAATGGCTATTATGGGACATTACCAAAACTCAGGATGTGTCCACATACAATGCATATCTCCTCTCCTCCCATCTATAAAAGCCTGTCTCCACATAATGAATAGGCTAGTTTTTGGAGGCAAATGTTAAAAGTGCAAAGAGTGAACAAGCTAGTGAGAGAGATAGTATTGAGCTAAGAGCTGAAAGAAAGGTTATGCTGCCGGATTGTGGAGAGAGAAAGTGACCTTGCAAGACATGTCAGACTGACTGCCGACGTAGCTAGAGAAGATTTGCAGCGTCAAGCCTTAAGTGGTTGTAATTCCTTCTCTCTTTTCTATTTAATGATAAGCGACTGTTATTATGGTTCCATTCATGTGTTCTACTGGTAATATGTGAATTGTATCTTGCTTGACTGGTATATAGCTGTACGATTTTGGATTTTATGCTTGTTTGTGGGTTGTTCTTCATTTGTGCAGGTGTCCATGCGTGGAGCGCAAGGATAGCAACCGGCCAGAGCTAGAGGACAGGAGCGACACTTCTCCCACAACAAACAAGTGTTGGATCCCAGGTTGGTCTCCTTGATCGACTTCTAAATTGTATAGTTAGGAACTTGCATGCAGCGTGATTGATTGTTGCTAGACCCCCGTGGGGCTAGTGGGATCCACCTCTGTCCGCAGAGGGGATTTACCTCCGCAACACTTAGCAAAGTGATTGGGACCTACGCATATTTGCAATACTGTGGGCTTATCGAATGACATGCAAGAAGTTCACTGGAAAAACCCCTTTTAGGCTTATCTATTGTGTGGAATCTATAATGCCTATGGAATACATTGTGCCTAGTCTGCGAATAGCAGCGGTAACAGGTATGACGGATCGCAGTGCCCTGGAGGAGAGGCTCGCGCAGATGGATGAGCTTGAAGAAGAAAGATTTTTGGCTGGATTTCACCAGCAGGTCCAAAAACAACGCGAAAAGGCATGGCATGATCGACACATCAATCTACACACGTTTAAGGTAAATGACCTGGTTTTGTTATATGATAGTAAGTTTGATAAATTTCTAGGGAAATTTAGGATACACTGGTTAGGGCCCTATGTTATTAAGGAGATTACCGATGGAGGAGCGGTACAACTGGTCAAATTAAATGGAGAACCCTTCCCAGGAAAGGTGAATGGTAGTCGCTTGAGGCCATACACCGGATGTCCGACCATGTGACTAAATGGAAGTAGCATAGTCTTAGCACTCCAGGCACCTGAAAGGAGGTGCGAGACTATAAACTACACTACCTAGGTTGGGGAGCTGTGCGATTGGAAGATGATGTGAAGCGAGGAAATGCCATTGGGTTTGTGGCAGCGCAGAGGGAGCTGTGCTACCCAGGGAGAAATCGCACAGTTCGGCCAGAAAGTGACCGTTAAAGTCACTGTTCATGAAAATACGGCAGAAGTGAGGCCAAATGGAGCGGGTGTCTGGCATTTAAGGCGAAATTTATGGCTTAGATCCTTGAAAATATGCCTCCAATCCGACATTAATGAACCGATTTTGGGGGCAATGGTCAGATTTGAATTCAAAATTCCCTATAAATTATAAGTGTTTGTCCAACAAAAAACACTTGGTATTTTGAGAATTGATTTGTTGCGCTCTCAGGTGCACATGAACTGTGAATTATTCCAAGATCTGGTAGTGTGTTTGGCGTTTGAACAATTTTCAAATGAGACATAAGCACTAGTGAATAGCGTCATGTCGAGCCACATAGAAGCTATGGACACTAAAGGAATGGTAGCTGAGGAGAATATGCAGGAAATTGATATGGGGGCCAAAGTAGCTACCCCGGAAGTGGCCGAAGTATTGGCAGAGGTCCATAAATCCCTGAGAACACCGAGACTAAAGTGAACCCCAACCAAGGAAACCATGAAAGACAAGAAGGGAAAGAAGCCTACCGTACCAGTGCATGCATCGCCAAGACGAATCCCACCAAAGCCCAATGCCTAGGAGAAAGGCAAGGCTATAAACCTAGAAGCAGAAGAGGAGGATATCGAAGACATCCCCATGGACGATGACGATGTGGGAGTGGAAATAGAGGAGGTTGAAGCCCAGGGTGCTGACCCTATTACATGGTTGCTGGAGTATGTCCCTCTGTGCAAGTCAAGTCCAAGGTCCTAAAGTACATTGATGAAAGTAAGACTCCCTGAAAACCCCTATGGTACTGGATGAAATCACTTTTGACGGTCCACATTTAGCACGTGTGCTGACATTGAAGCTCGAAGACTAGGATTTGGCAGGCCACGAGAAGTTCCTGCACCTGGCAACAAAACAGCTGATGCACTGCATCATAGACACGAATACGGGGATGACTAAATTGGAGCTGTGAAGTGGCTTAGAGGAGTAGAGAAGGAAAGATTACTCAACCTTCTTTGGGTGCCACACTATAACCGCACCCCTGTGACAATTTTGGTCATCAATTAGTTGTTTTTTTTGGTGCATGATGGGTGTATGTGGCTAGAGGAGCCAATACCCATCATTGATATGTTGATTCATAGAATAATGTGCCTATCGTATACAGTTGAAAATCCAGCTATGATCTTTGGCGGCAAGGGTGGTGAGCAGGCGCTCACAGAATCAATGAAAGATAAGTTCAAACTGGTCAAGAAGCCGCGCAGGTACACTATCTCCATCATCTATGACCTTGCTGTGAAGGTGGCAACGCAGATCCTACAGGGAAGGTGATGCGGAAGTGCCGCGCCAATGAGGTGTCGACGCCTGTCATCGCACTCACACAATAATGCGTGGAAGGAGTCCAGTTTAACTGGTTGAACTTCCTTCGCGGAGAGTTCTTGGTGAATTGCCGCGAAGCGCAAGAGAAAAGCAAGAACTTCCACTACACGTGCCTCTTCCTATCGATTGTGCTGGTAGCATTGGAGCTACCAGAGGAGAGCTAATTCCCCTCGGTCGTGCCATACCTTCCTGAAGTAGAAATTTACTCTTCGCTGTGGGTGACCAAGGACATGGAGCATGTTCTGGATAACAAGATCTTCTGGATATTGATGTAAATGAATATCAGGATGGCAATCAATTGCAAACCACGATTGTCACCCACGATATATGCTAACCTACAGAGCTATGCCAAGCTTAAAGCTGATTTCCATCAGATCTCAATCAGGGCACGAAAGGACCTTGTGCAGAAGTGGTACGATTTGCCATACCTAGCCACAGATGGTGCCATCAATGTGGTACTTGATAAGTGGCTGGCAGAGTGGCACACTACCATGGACTTGGCGGTGGACGGAAGCAAGTCTGCCACACAAAAGAAGAAGGAAGAGGCCAAGCTGAAGATGGTGCAGCTGGTCGAAAAGAGGAAAAAGGAGGCCCAGGCATAACATGAAAGAAATGATGTAGGAGAATAGACAGGTGGCATAGAGCGGGGCTCTAACAAAGGTGCACGGTCGCCTTCACCTAAGACCAAAGAAGAGGACACAGAGAAGCATGACGCAGACCCTTAGGAGATGTCCACCTGCATTAAGTGCTTGAGAGAGCTGGAGAAGAGAGGGTCCATAAAGAAATCCAAGGCAACCAAGACCTCGCTGGACCCTATCACATTGATGGAGGAAAATTATATGAAATAAGTGACACAGTTAGAGATGTCACCACGGAGGCCTTACAACAATTTGAAAAGCAGTACTAGATCATCCTAGGGGCCATCTAGATTGGGCTGCAGGAGTTGTAGATCCAGGCGTTGCAAGCTGGTACGCTGTCCACCAGCTTGGCTATCAACACGTTAGAGGCTACTGATATGCTGCAAACGAAGGATTCTAGTGCGATAGTGGTGCCAGATGGACCACTGACCATGGAAAATGAGGTTGACAGGTCCACTGTCAGTGCCTTCAAGGGATTTGGACTAAACCTAGCAGTGCTTCCGTGCGAAGCACTCCACCTCTTGCAGGATGGAGTAATTACAGAGTTGAGGGCCCGAGAGCACCGCACCCTCCATTTGATTAGTGAACATAAGATAAACAACGAGTAGATGGCCCTACAGAGGAATGTTGCCATCATCACTGAGGCCGAGGCGACCAATCAGAGCAAGAAGATAATACTGGTCATGGAGGAGGCATGTAGAATGGTCCTAGAGTTGGCCATTCTAGAGGAGGAACTAGTCAAGGTCCGCATCTGCAAATCAGCCATAGGGGTGTGTGACACTCATATAGAGATGGTGCGGGTTCAGTTGGAGATGAACCTACTGATTATAGAGCTCCGGTTGATGGCTCAACCTTCAATATTGCCAAAGGTAAAGAAACAACGGGTGACCGCTGTCACAGAAGCAGTTGCGGCAATGGAGAGTGTAGTAGCAGATTGCACACAGTTGTTCGAATAATCATTTGAGGTCTTGACCAACTTGTAGGGGGATCCAAACATCCAGACGCTAGAGACGGAATCATGTAAGCTCCAATAGCACTATGACGAAGTTAAGGGCACAATGCGAACTGTTGCACTTACACAAAGGTTAGCTAAGCTGCAGGAAGCCAAGTAGTTGAAGGAACAGGTGGATGCAACGCTGCACAAGGAAGTAGTGCTGAAGGCATGACTAAAGCCCTGGATGGAGGAAGCTTACACAGTCATAGGAAACATTGAAGGCAAGCTTGCGACTCTGCAAGCGATGCAACACCAACTTCAGGCTGACAATACAGGGGCAGTAACAAAGAAAACAGTTGAAGATGCGAAGTAGGCAACAACTCAGTGCACAATTGAAGTTGCGGTCATCAGGGTCAAGCTAGACGAGATTTGTGTAAAGATCTTTGTGCCTACTGAGTGACTCGAGGGCGAGTCACGATGCTTGTGTTGGGGGTCTATTGGGAGCGGGATCCCCCAAGGGTAGTTTTTGGACTAAAAGCCCATGTTTAAGTGAATTTTTGTAATATAATTGTAAAGATTCCGCATTTTGTGGTCGCAAAGTACGAAGGTGTTATGTGTCAAAAAAGGTAGTTTTCCCTTAGTTTTGTAAAGTAAAGTCGACTGTAAGAGACCTACCCATGGTCCGCGGACCATGGGATTGTATCAAAAGAGCTAAGATCTAAGTAGTTTAGGCATGGAAAAATAGAATGGCAGATCATGTAATAGAGTGATAGATCTAAAGAAGAAGTCTAAGTCTTAGGTCATAGTGTAGATAGAGGCTCTGCAGTTGAGTGCGCACAAGTCTAGGGTAGAAGTCTGCCGCTAAGTGCATGGACCCCTACAGCTGTGTGCGCATGGTGGACAAAGTCTGTAAACACTTAGGAGATATTAAGAAAAGGAGTTATTATGCAATTTCTGTGTCTTTGTCTTGTTGATGGGTTTGGATCTATTATGTACGAATTTCCTCTATTATGCTCATATGATGTGTGAATGAATGCAATTACATTGAATAATTAAACACAATTACGAATATCTGATTACGCGGTGATAAATTTAAATATTTGAAAAAATAAGCAAGTCACTTAGGATAATTGAGGAATTTGCATGACACGTTGCCATAACAGCGTGAAAATACCTGAGCCACAGGTTAGCGTTGCGGGAAGGTCGATCGTATACTTCCGCGAAGGTATTGAAGGCCGGAATAAAGGGTTTGTCTTACAAGCCCTAGAGTGAGACCGCCTGCACGAAGGCAGGGATAGAAGAAATCAAACAACATCACAACCATCTCAGGGTGCAGAAACTTGGTTCCAGCATCGCCCCATACTGCTTCAAGTGAGACTTCGGTTCGCACTCCTCGAGATGATGCCAAAAGGCCCAATAGTGTAGGGATTTGCTTGGCTAATTAATGCTGAACCTGGGTTAGGACCCCTCAAGCCAACAAAGAGCAACTATGCATAGGATGTATGAAAAGGTGAAAGTCAAAATTAGAACTTCAACGGGCATTTATGAAAGTTTTAGAAGCGATATTGGGGTCAAGCAAGGTTGCCTACTGTCTCCTACCCTTTTTGGTTTATATAACGACAAGCTTGAGGAGTGGTTAAATTCACAAGGGAGTGATGATATATATTTGGGCAAGTTTGTTATAAGGCTTCTTTTGTATTTAGATGACCTTATTTTGATTACTAAATCGAATCTTGGTTTGTAAGAGCACTTAATATCCCTTGAGAATTTTTGTAGAAGTGTGGGGATGCAAGTCAATATCAGCAAAACGAAAGTAGTGGTTTTCTCTTAAAAAAGAAAACATAACCAGCATAAGTTCTACTTTCAAGGAAACATTTTAGAATAAGTTGCGAATTACAAATACCTCAGAATTGACTTCAACAAAAATCTAAGCTGGGATGGTTGTAGAAAGAAAATAACTTTGGGGGTTGACCATTTTATGCTTTTCAAAATAGGTGTAGAGAGGCAGTGTTATGGGGCTGAAAAATTGCTCACAATATTTTTGGGCTTCTAGTGATTCCAGTGATTCTCTATGGTTGTGAAAGTCTATGAGCCAGTAGTACATCTGACATGCAGTGGAAACAAATTGAGAAAATTCAGAAGCGTTTGATTACAAACAAATTCAAGATTAAAAGTGTAGTTCCTTATGCTATCTTATTAAGTGAAATAGGGGCTTCTCCTATTGAAGCAATTGCTATGGTGTGATTCATAAGTTATTTAAAAAAAAATTGAGCAAATGGAAGAGGGTAGATGGCCTAAGATAGTCATACTTTTTCCTCTACTATGGTATGTACAATATCCACTAAAAATAACCGATTATAAATAAACCTGGAATGCTTCATAGCTTGATCAGATGCCAACTGGTGTGGAACCACATCCCACCACCATTGAAAAAGAGAATGGGTCTAGTTCTCAAGACAACAATCGAACCAAAATGAACATTGTAACAAACCAAAATATATCATTCATTGTAACCAAAAACAAAATTGTAACAAGACTCCTTGGTTATATTTGAAACTCCACATCTTCGAACTCCGAACCAAAACATAGAAATATATCAAAGGAAATCCTTAGAGAATCATATTATTTGAAATTTCTTGCACGAATTGATCCCTCCATCTCTACTATTAGTATCCTATAGTCATGGTAGTCAGAAATAAATTTCATCTTTCAATTTTTTTCAAAAGTATAAAAGTATGCTTATGATCTTGTGGAAGATCAAGCTTTAGGTTTTATGATGGAATAATTTTTTTATTTTTCACTGTAAATATGTAAAAGTGTGTCAAGGGTTACAAATTTTATCTCAAGGGGTCAATTTAAGTAGGTCTAGGGTCAAGTCACACCAAGAAATCATGAGCAAAGCATTAGGGTTAGGGTTTTTGGTGTGGAGATGAATGTTTTGAATCTTTTGTGAAGGGAGGCTTGAAAGGGGTATGTGGCATGATTATTGTAGTGTCAAAATAATAAGAAACATGACAATATTTTCCATAGACCTCACAGTCACTCAAACCATGAAAACATATGGCGTTGTGCTTTTTCAACTAGCACTGCATTTTTGGCTATGGATGAAATTGTCAAAGTTGGAGGCTTTAAAAATTAAAAAATGTTTGAAACTTCTCTCATTTTCTCTCATTTGAAGTTTTTTTTGAGCTCTAGATAAATTTGAAGGTGAAATACAACATTGAGAAGTCTGAAGGAGAGGTTGGAGGTTGAGTTCAAGTAGTCACTACGAATTTGCTGTGAAATTCACTGTTTTTGTCATCATTTTCAAATGTTGTTTTCGACCAAATGGAGATGAATTTTGGAAACCCAAAAGAGATTTTTTCAAGAACATACCAAAGAATAATAACCTCCTTCAGTTTCTGCACAAGTGTCACATATTGGAATATTCAAATGCATCTTTACAACCTAGTTTTCAGGTGTTGTCATTTCCTGTTTTAGTTATGATGTTTAGGTGTAGATTGTGAGGATTTGGAGAAGAATTTTTAGAAAATGAGAGAGTTTTATCTCAAGGACACTCTCCTATAAAAATTTTTACTTTTGTTTTGTAACATATGTAAGGAATCATAATATATGAGCTAGTTTTTGACCCCTATTTTTCCATAAACTCAGTCCATGTTTCATAGCAGACTTACTGTGAATTTGCTGCACTTTTTATATAATATTTGGTACTAGTGGATGGTGAAGTCTTGGATTTTTTATGTTCATGAGCGAAATTTATATAAAGGTTAAAACATCCAATATTTTTCTTCCAACACTTTATATCAGATAAAAGTCACCATATGTCCAGATTCTTGAAGGCATTGCGAAAGAAGGCAATCTTGCTTCGAAAGTGGAGAATAGTCCAAAGGGAGGTTTGAAATCACTTTGAATCTTATATAAGAGGTTTAGTACCATCACAAATATATTATAAGCATACCCATTTTCTTTATTTTAACAGAAGGGGGTTGCAACTATACATAACATGGAGGCTACTTCATTTTGCTGTGAAACTAGCTAATGCACTGCAAGTCTGGACAATGAGCACTTTTCCTTTTCAATTTTCAAATTCTTGACTTCTAGAAGTGGTTTAGATCACCTAGATAGGTTGAAAATTATCCTAGGAGTTGTATTTAATATTTATCTGTCAATATTCCAAGTTGGTGATGATTTAGGCTTGGATTTGTTGTAAGGAAAACTATTATTTTCAGTATATGCACCATATTTTTTATGTATCTAGTTAGAAGTTTGTTTTGGTCAATGATTTCAACCACCTAGGGTAGGAGATCAGATCCTTCATGATGTATAAATATATCAAAAACATTTTAAGTGGTTCTATTGGTTATATTTGAGAAGAACACACTTTTTTGTGCACCGTATTTCCTAACATCTTTGCCAATGAGTGAATGAAAGTTAGAAGGTGTTTTGCAGGGATTCATGTGTCATAATCTTGGTGGTTTGTGCTCCTTTGATATCTTAAGTTGTATTATGTGTTTACGTTTCTTAAATGTGTATATTCTTTCTTGGGAAAAACCAGATGTTAATTCATAATTCATCTTTCACAGTGCTCTGATTTAGTTTTCTAGGTTATCAATGTTTTCATCTTAAAGCAAAAGTTTAGAATTCATCTATGTTATTGATGCTCTATGTGTTGAATTTTACCTTTCCGCACTCAACATCTACAACGATTTAATCTAAATTCCACCACCAAGGCTGCCTACCTTGCCCCTATGAAGAAACCCTTCCTCTTTTCATTATATCACTGGACAAAAAACTGATTTGACATGACTCCATGCCCAATGGATCTGTATCTTTCTCATGAAAAAAACTTTGAAAATCAGACCTTATTGACCATCATACCTAGTGTTTTCCTTTTTAGACAGTTATAGGCCGAGTGTCGAGCAGTAAAAAGGGTCTTTTTCACCTCTATTTACCCTACATTAATTGACAATCCAGGAACAATTTGTTATCTCAAAGAGTGTACTCAGTTTGAGGCGGTAATTTGTCAGAGTAATGATAGTAGTATAGTGCTCTCAATACAAGAGTAAACGGATGCTTGGAATGAAATCTACTTGCAAAAGAAACCTAGGACTCAAATCATGCGTTCAGAAAGCTACAAAAATTTATCAGTCAGGGATACAGTAATGGTAACTCTTCCCTCTGCAAACTGATGCAATCAAAAAGGCACTCAAAGAAAGGATCATCAAATTGGGAACTAGACAACATATGTTGATGTTCACAATAGTCTCAAACCTTCTACACACCAAAGCAATGATAACGTCAAATGACAAGAAATGGAACAACAACTATCTTTATAAACAAGATTGAACAACAAAACTTTAACCTATGGAAATGAATGCATCAATAATTATAACCTACGGGAATTAAGTAACAGCCTTTGAATTGAACAGCAAACATAAATGGAACATCGGACTAACAGAAATAAAGTATAGAACAACAACTTAAATATGAATGTACAACAAACCAAGTTAAACACACGACACACTTAACATTAAAAGGAACAATAATCTGAGCTTCAATACAATAAGCATGAATCACAACTATACAATAACAACAATTGCAACAGAACAACAATCCCGAATGAACATCAGTCACAATTTAAGAACAAACCATACAATAGTATTGATTTAGGAATATGCAACACTGTTAATCTGTAATTGAATGGCAATCTGTAAGGAACAACAATGTTATATCAACTGTCAAAAGAAACAACAATGTGATATAAAGTTAGAACGAATAACATAGCATTCCTGTTGCAGATAATAACATTACTTAGTCAAGTATATATAACAGAGCTGATACGTAAAACATAAAGCACGCCAGATTACTGACCAGAGTAAATGGAAGAAATGAAACCACACATGAATCAAAAATATTGGTATAGGAGCAAGTGATCCACCAGGGCTGGGCCCTTAGCCTCCAGGGACTCACTGCTTAAGGCTGCTCCAGAATCAACGATAGAATGACAACAAGGTTTTTATACTAAAACATTAAACAGAGTTACAATGAATCGCTCTTCAAAGAGAGTCGATGATCAAAGTTCAAGTAACAAGAAGAATTTCATAAAATAACAATAGTTCTCCCCCCAAGCTAACAATGCTACCCCTTCTTATAACAGCTGAGTGACGATATCAACGATACAGAGGATTGTTAAGATAGTGGTCCCTCAAGATCAAAGGATCCTGAGGGATTCACCAAGCTGTTAGTTTGCAATTATCCTCTTGTTCTTTTGCGCTGATTGGAGATCTCCTTTTCCTTTTTCTGGCTGTTATGCTCCAATTTGGATCACCTTGTTTGAATGTGGTTCCCTGTCAAAGGGACAACAATTAACTTGGTCTTGTTCTTTCCTTTGGGATGAAAGTCTTCTGTTTTCTCCTCTTTCTGCATAGAAAAAGGGTAATTATTAGTTATTTCACATTACATATAAATCTTCTAGATTTTATCATATTTTTTTGTCATATACCTAGCTCATGATGTAAAAAGGTTATGAGTTTTGAAGAAAAGATAACAAAGTAAATGAAAATAACATACCTTCTCCAGTGCTCAACACACCCCCCTGCTTACCATTTTTCATGGCCTCATGAAAACATTGTAGTTGACATGCAAGGTAGTGAGGGAGTAGGCTGAAGACGAGATCTCATGAGGAGGTCTACATCCATGATGCCTAGCTAGGTGCTCAAAAATATGTCATGTCTGACCCTCAGGCATTTCGTATAAGGCTTGGTATCTTGGTGCAGGATGCCAAATGACCAGACTTCGGAACCTACAACCTAACCAAGATGGCCCTTCCCTCAAAATAAGATCACCATAGAGGCCCAAGCGATCAGTAGCTAACTTAAAGTTCTCATAGTTAAACGGTTCCTTGTGTTGGATATTCATATTAGAAGTCTGATATCGAAATTTAGCAGGTGCAATGGCAAGGTCTTTGATGGTAAAGAAGTATTCTATCCCTTATCGATTGATTGCTGTATGAATGAGTCCTAATGCTTCAATCACACCCGGAGTCCTCATTAGGTTCCTATGTTTATTCCATAACTGCAATGGATCTCTAGGCTCAGCTCTTACCCATAAGTCTAATCCGTTTTCTTGTCTTTGGAAGGCATTATAGGCTTTAAGCCATTTTATTTGATTAACTCCAAATGAAATAAATGCCTGCAGTTGGATATCCCCAACGAAAGGGCCAGGATTCTGCTCTGTTTCTTGATCTAACACAAGGTTGTATAAATAGAATTCACATAATAATATCTGAACCTTCACCCCATAGCGCTTACAACAATTTATGAAGTCATCAATAATGTTTATTTCTATAGGGGCTCCTGCTTTTGACAGCCTTAATTTTCAATTGCGAATATCTTTCCATTAAAAACAAAGCATAATTCTTAGCAGGTGCTCTACATGCTAGGACGTCAATATACAAAGAGCATAAGGTATCCATTTGTTTGATAACTACATCTAGCCTATGAGTTACCTTTGTGACTCTTTCTTCTTCCTTTTGCCATCCTTTAAAAGCCTGACTTTTGGATAAATTGACATCCCTTAGCTGTTGTTGTAATTCTTCATACTTTTCTTGTGATCCAGGTGGATATTGGTGGCCACCTACCAAGTCCACCTGGACCCCCACCATTGTTTCTCTCAGCATTTTTAGTTTCCTTAATTGTAGCACAACTTACTATTTTTCGTAGTTTTTCGGGTCCTAAACTTCTAGAGCTGTTCTAAGGCCCTAAACGACATTTTTAAGGAAATTTGGGGGAAACATGGGTCCATGGACTAATGTTTCCCTTCCCAAAGTGGGTAGTGCTCAGATAGATCTTTCTAATGAGCTATTTTACGTGTCAAACGGAGATTGTATGCCAAAGTTACGACCCCGGGAAGTTGATGTACCAATTTACCCAAAGGGGCCCACAGTTTGGTGTTTCATCTTCTAGGGTTAGGTTTTGGAATGTTAAGGGTTTTCCATTGTTTCCCAATAATAAATAGGCCTTTGAGCCTCATTGTAACACAATTCAGAGGCATGTAGCCACCACATCTCTTCTCAGAGATAAGCTACCATCGCCGTAGCTGGTTTATTTCCATTACTGTTTGTAAGAATATTTCAGTGTTTTACATTAATGAAATGAAGTATTATTTCTACTGCATATCTGTGTTTATGGTTATCTCTGTAATTTGTTGCGTTCTTGTTTAAGTTTGGATCAGTGGTATCAGAGCGGTTTGCTTTTTTCTTTGTTTTTCTTTGCATGTCCCCAATGAGGTCGGGATATAAGGAGTTAGGGCTTGAACTGGTCGAAGCTTTGCAAGACCAACCTCACAAATCCCAACGACCTCCCATGGTGGATGAGAAGAAATATGAGGGGATCGGAGATCCTATCAAAATCTTTCTTGAAGAAGCCCTCGAGCGACAACAGAATGTGATGATGGACAGTTTTGCCCAGATCCTTCAGCGGCTACCCAAAAGCGACGCATCGGCTTCCAACAGCTACTCTGGAAATGCCACGCCCTTTAAGGTACAAGTTAATTTTGAAATCCCCATATTCGAGGGTTAAATAGATGCAGATGCCGTAGATAAATGGTTAAATCTACTAGAGGGTTATTTTTCTGTTCATGAATTTTCGAGTTGGGAAAAGATTGTTTTCACTCTTCTCAAAGCAGCCCCCCACATCAAGGACTGGTGGGAAACCTACTGCGAATAGAAGGATGAAAACAATGGCTCACTATTTTCAGCTGCACCCACCTGGAATTCATTCTGGGATGCCATCAAGGAGTAGTACTACCCTCTCGGAAGCTATGAGGATGAATACATAAAGTGGACCACATTGCGGCAGGGAAGGGACCATGACGTGTCGGAGTTCACCAATCTTTTCCATACCCTTTGCACAAAGTTGGGTATCAAGGATTCAGAGCAGCATTTGATACTCAAATATTGTAGCTGCTTGCACAAGTACATCCAGGAAGAAATAGAATTCCTGAACATCTCCTCGCTCGGCACAACATACCGATATGCCATCAAGTTCGAGCAGAAGTTTAAACAAAAAAAGCGAGACTTTGAATCTGTGAATTCGAAGCAAGGGAAAGGTGCCCCTAAACCACATAACAAAGGACAAAGCCAAGGCAGGGCAGCACAAGACAACCCGCCAAAGCTGCAAGCAAAGAACAGTGCCGCAAAGCCGAAAAAGTACACTGGAAAATGGTGTGAGTTCCATAAGAGCTCCACTTACAACACAAGTGAGTGTCGGGCCACGCAGTCATTGGTGGCTGAGCTAAAGGTTTCAGAATCAGATGCATGTTCCGACTCTGATTCATAACCCAACAAGGGGAATGACAAAGGCAAGCAGATCATTGATGCAGATCCCAACGCCACTGTTGCTACCGCCAAGATCCAGAAAAATGAACCTGAAGATTCAGAGGAGGAGGAGCGTCTTTGTTA
The DNA here is from genome assembly GCA_000404065.3 of Pinus taeda. NCBI lineage: Eukaryota > Viridiplantae > Streptophyta > Pinopsida > Pinales > Pinaceae > Pinus > Pinus taeda. Next base: position 64,929 of record APFE031704158.1, on the reverse strand, counting down.
CACAGTAATTTGTCACCACCTTTAGCTCATTCTTCACACTTTGTGGATTGTACTAGACAGTACCTTGAGAGCCATTAGAATTATTGGTGGTTTCTCTTGCGCTCGTTAACAATTTTACTCATTGATTGGTAATCAAGCGACTTTCTATCATGCTTGACTTCAACACATTTGTTCGCATGCTAGAATTTGTACTATGATCGGTTGGGTTTCAAGACCCCAAACTCAGATTACACATGTTCGGGCTGCATGGATTGGTTCGTGATTACATGACTCGTTGATGGATGGTTGCGACCATACCTGAGTCCTCATGGATGGCTGCGACCATACCTTTATCATTATCATGGTCTTATTAGTTGGATGGCTGCGTCCATACCATAGACCTAGTTCGTATGTCTTCTGGATGGCTGCGCCCATGCCTTGACTACATGTATTTCACTGTCAGAGATATCAGTTATACTTGCGCCTACAGGTTCTTCCAGATGGTATTCTAGCTCAGTCAGTTTCATAAAGCATTTCACCCCTCCCACTCTCTCGGGCTTCATACTTTAGGAGGCATCTGTTACAATGTAATTTGTCATTGCCTTCACCCCAGTCCTTCTACTGTGTCATGTGTCTAAGTAAAACATGCTCATATTGAACAAATGCTCTCTTATGCTGCCAATTGACCCACTTTTCCTAAGTTTTCTGCCTCATCGTGATAATGGAATTGATATACGCGACAGATAGCAGTCGTAAATAGTCCAGCCGCGCTTCCAGCATGGAAGTACATCTATTTCCCGTGACGGTCGAATTTCTTGCTCCAACGCGAGACTATCTGCTATCTTTAGCGACGATTTGACTGGCTACATTACCTACTAGCGATGTCAGTGCTAAAGCTTAGTTATAAACTCGCGATGATCCATATTGGGTGAATTCATTCCAACAGTCGGCCTTCTGGATGTCTCCAGATCTGGTTGTTGGCATAGTTTGTGTCGCCCTTCCTTCTCTGGTATGGCAGTTCCATCATTTGTGCTACTTTCCTTGGGGATGAGCTCTCTCTTCCACATTTTATGGAGACTCCTCCTATTTAAACATTCACCTTTGATATGATCAGCTAGTTGGTAATTTCTTGGATTGAGCAGTGTTGTTAGTGCTTTTGAGTTTGATAGATAGCTGGTGTGGGTGTGACAAGTGTGGGAATGTTGATAGCTTGTGGAAGGTTGTGAAGTGCCCTTAACTTTGTGTTAAAACTTATGAGTGAGAGAGAGACTTTGTATGTTGGGAGATCCATCTTAAAAGAGTGAATGCTTGAGAAATACACTGGTTGGACCCTCTGAGAAGGCTTGCAACGTCAAGACTTTGGTTGTAATCTTGCTCTTATTTCATTATTAATAAAATCAATGATGTTTTCCTATGTCTTGTATGTAATTTACTTGATAGCTCATGACTTCTTGACTTTGTGATTAAATATATCATTGTTGTTTTCCGGTTATGTGCTTTGTTGTATTTCCTTTGCATTGTTTCAGGTTGATCACTCACTGAGGAGAAGGAAGCAGAAGCTAGAGCAACACAATGAAACTTCATCGACCACCGGTTGAGGTAGGCCTCCAACTATGACTGTTTAAGGAAATCTATTGTTGATCTGTCCTTGTTGTGACTAGACCCACTCTAGGGCTAGAGGGGTTGCCTCTGTCCACAGAGGGAACACTTTCCTGAATCACAGTATTTTCCACTCCCAGATGTGGGTAAAGGGCTCCCTGCTACAGTTCATTGTCGATAGAGGGAGCCAAAAGAACCTCATTTCGGTAGAGGTCGTGAAGTGGTTGGGCTTATCGACCACAACACATCCACAACCGTACACCATTAGGTGGCTTCACCAAGGACGGGATCTTCGCATGAGCCAGCAGTGTCACCTTGAATCCAACATCAAGCCCTTCACGGATGAGGTATTGTGTGACATTGCTCCCCTTGAAGTTTGTGATGTATTATTAGGACAACCATACTTGTGGAAGCAACATGCTGTGTATGAATCAAGGCCCCATGCTGTTATGATTACATTGGGAAATAAGTTGTACAGGATACCAGAGGTAGCACCGCTTACCGCCATCTCTTTGATTACTGCAAAAAAATGCAGTAAGCTCATTTCCAAAACCGGGAAATTTGTTTTCCTGATGATATGCCCTCAAGGAAAGAAGAATACGGTGGCCACAACCTCCAAACAGGGCCCCTTCGCATGACAACTATAGATGGACAAGGTCATGGAGGAGTACGAGGACATATTCACCTTGCATGCAGGGGTTCCTTTGCATTGTCAGGTCAAGCACTCCATCGATCTGACCCGAGGTGCGCCGCTACCGAATGGACCAATTTATCAACGCTCTATTATGGAGAATGATGAAATCAAGAGGTAGATTTAGGAGCTACTAAAGGTCACATCCGTCCAAGTTCATCGCCTTGTGGGAGCCCGATCATGTTGGTACAGAAGAAGGATGGGACTTCGAGACTTTGTATTGACTGTCGGGCACTGAACAAGATCACTGTCTGTAATAGGTAGCCGATCCCGCGAATTGATGACCTCCTAGACCAATTAAAGGGGGAAAAATATTTCAGCAAGATCGATCTGAAGTTAGGATATCATCAGGTACCAATCGAACCCTCTGATGTGTGAAAGACTGCCTTCAAAGCCAAGGAGGGTCTTTTTGAATGGTTAGTTATGCCTTTCGGATTGACGAATGCTCCTGCAACCTTCATGAGGCTAATGGATGACATCTTGCGGCCATTCACCAACTCATTTTTAGTGGTATACTTGGATGACATTCTGATCTTAAGCCAGAGTTGGGAAGAGCACCTCCACCACATCCGACAGGTTCTCCAAACACTGCGGCAACACAAGCTATGTGCCAATTTGGAGAAATGCACATTTGGCATGACCCAGGTTTAATATCTAGGATACATTATTGATGAATAGGGGGTGCATGTGGATCCAGCCAAGATCCAAGTCATTTGAGATTGGCCATCTCGAACCACTCTGACAGAGCTCTGTAGCTTTCTAGGTCTTGCCAACTTCTACCGCAGGTTCGTGTTGGGGTTTTCTCATATCACTTGGCCTTTGAGTGAGGTCACCAAGGGAGGAGCGAAGGAAAAATTATTTTGGTCTGAATCTCAACAGAAGGCATTCATAGAGTTGAAAGATCACCTATACATAGCACCAGTGCTCGCGTTACTAGATTTACAAAAACCATTTGAGGTCAAGACAGATGCCTCTGACTATGATACTGGGGCAGTCCTTACTCAACACGGGCATCCAGTGGCATATCCCAGTGAAACACTTTCAAACACAGTCCAGAAGTGTCCCACTTATGATAAAGAGATGTATTCCATTGTGCAGGCCTGCCGACAATGGAAGCATTACATTTTGGGGAAGGAAACGGTCATCCACATAGACCACCGACCCATGCAGTTCATACAGACCCAAGGGAAATTGTAGAATGATCGCCATCAGAAGTGGTCCACATACCTACAACAGTTCCATTTGAATATCAAGTATAAGAAGGGTAGCACTAATAATGTTGCAGATTGCCTCAGTCGATCACCGATCATGGCGTTAACCACCATGCCCAACTCTTGTGGGCACGAGACTTCTAATTGGCCACTGCTCTACAAAAGCGACCCGGAATTCAGCCACACATACCAGAACCTCTTGGAGGGTCAGCATGTTCCAGATTTTCACCTCCAGG
>APFE031704158.1:34784-61144 GCA_000404065.3 Pinus taeda | reverse complement strand
CGACCACTGATCATGGCGTTAACCACCGTGCTCAACTCTTGTGGGCACGAGACTTCTGATTGGCCACTTCTCTACAAAAGCAACCCAGAATTCGGCCACACATACCAGACCCTCTTGAAGGGTCGGCATGTTCCAAATTTTCACCTCCAGGATGCTCTGTTATGCCACTTGGGTCACCTTTGTGTTCCTTCAAGCGAGCATGCCAAGATGATTTGGGAAGCACACTACAGTCGGGCTGTTGGAAATTTCAGGGTCGAGAAAATAGTGGAATTACTGCAAAAGTATTTCTATTGGCCGAATCTTCGACCGGATGTTGGGAAGTACATCAGATCATGTATTGCCAGTGCCATTGCCAAACCGACCATCAAGAAGTAAGGCCTCTATGCCCCTCTTCCTACCCCTAGTTGACCTTGGGAATCCATCTCCATGGATTACATGTCAGGCCTTCCTTCCACTAAAGCATGGAAATGACTGTGTTTTTGTGGTCGTCGACAGCTTCTCGAAGATGGCCATTATGGCGGCCTGCAAGAAGAATATCACAACAGAAGCCACTACTAAACTGTACTTTGAACGAGGGTGGGTGCACTTTGGGATCCCACAGTCTATCATCTCAGATCGGGATAGTCGGTTCCTCAGTACATTTCGGTCCAGTCTCTGGTCAATGCTGGACACCAAAGTCACTAAGTCCACAACCTTCCATCCTCAAACTGATGGCCAGACAAAGGTTGTCAATAGGATGATTGTACACATTTTACGCATTTACAACTCAAAGCATCCACACACATGGGATGAGAGCCTCCCCTATGTACAACACAGCTACAACCGAGCTCTTCACAGCTCGACTTGCCACAACCCTTTTCAGGTGGGCTTGGGATTCCAGCCACTATGCCCCATTGATGTGGCCATGCCATTTGTAGCTACTCACATAGATTCGGCTCATGTCCAGTTTGAAACAGACAAGGCAACAAACTTCATTGAGTACATCCAACATATTCGCCAGCAGGTCCATGAGATTCTGGATAAATCAAATGCCAAGTACAAGCAGTGACATGATCAACATCGGGTGCCACACAAGTTTCAGGAAGGCGACAAAGCCTGGTTGCATTTGCAAAAGGAACACCTTACTGGAGCCTATCGAAAACTGAGACCACTCCGATATGGTCCTTAAACCATTACTAAGGCTGTGGGAGACAATGCATTTGAGCTTAGCATTCCCCCATTCCTTGGCCTGCACCCAGTGTTCAATGTGGACCGCCCTCGGCCATACTTTCCACCATTGCTAGACACATCCGACATTGCAGAATAGCTCACACCCACATAATTAAATCCAGATTGCATGGAACAAGCTGCAACTGATCGGATCATGGACACACAAATCAAGAACAATCACCAACAAAATATCCAACTGTATCGAGTTGTCAAAGCAGGCCAACTCCTTCACCAGGTCAAGTGGCTCTCCAGGGACCAAGTTCAGCAAAAGTTTCCTCATCTCATGGAGGAACTCAATGCAATGGGGACCATTGCTTCCTAAGGGGGGAGGAATGATCTAGGTGGATATTGGTGGCCACCTGCCAAGTCCACCTAGACCCCCACCATTGTTTCTCTCAGCATTTTCAGTTTCCTTAATTGTAGCACAACTTACTATTTTTAGCAGTTTTTCAGGTCCTGAACTTCTGGAGCTGTTTTGAGGCCCTAAAAGACGTTTTTTGGGAAATTTGGGGGAAACATGGCTCCATGGACTAATGTTTCCCTTTCCAAAGTGGTAGTGCTCAGATAGATCTTTCTAACGAGCTATTGTACGCGTCAAATGGAGATCGTATGCCAAAGTTACGACCCTGGGAAGTTGATGTACCAATTTACCCAAACGGGGCCCACAGTTTGGCGTTTCATCTTCTAGGGTTAGCTTTTGGAATGTTAAGGGTTTTCCATTGTGTCTCAACAATAAATAGGCCTTCGAGCCTCATTGTAACACAGTTCAGAGGCATATAGCCACCACATCTCTTCTCAGAGATAAGCTACCATCGCCCTAGCTGGTTTATTTCCATCACTGTTTGTAAGCATATTTCAGTATTTTACATTAATGAAATGAAGTATTATTTCCACTGCATATCTGTGTTTATGGTTATCTCTGTAATTTGTTGCGTTCCTGTTTAAGTCCAGATCATCTCAAGAGACAGTTTGTTCTGTAAGTTTTTCTACTGCTTGTTGGGCTTGCACTAAACCTTCTCGTAGGGTTACTGTCCTCAGTCACTATCCCACATAGTAGTTGTAAGCGGGAGGTTCACTTGAATCTTCTTATTACGTTGTTTCATAGTTATGGTTCAAATTTCCTCAGAGGACTGTACCTCTGTCTGAATTTCTTTGTCACAGGCCCTTATGTTATCTGTTTGTATTTCAACATGGGTAACAGCCGAATGTTGTTCCTTTTGATTTTGAACGGTAGGTTGGACTTGAGTCCTCTTAACCTTTTTCCTAAGGGGTTTCACCGGAGTGGTTGCATGCTTTACCACGGGGGTCTTTTTTGCTTTCTTCCCCATCTTCAGAATCCTGATTTGTTGTCAAAGTTGCGCTATTACATTAATAAGTCTTTGTTGTTCCTTTCGTAATCTTTTGATTTCTTCCGTTTTATTGGAAGGAACAGCTGTTCGCTTATTCGGGCCTGGACTTTCTCCTTGACCAATTTCTTGATTTTCCTCTTGGGGTGCTTCCTTATTATTCTGCTGCTCGGGTTGTTCGAGGGTAGAAACCCTAGCTTGTTCTGCAATTTCCTGGGTACTTCTTCTTCCCCCCTTTCTTCTTCATAAAATTCTTCCAATGTATTTTGACTTGGAACAAATTGTTCCTCTTCTTCATCCTCATCATTTTCTCTCTAGATGCACTTTCATAATGGCCAAAGTTATTCTCTTCTTCTTCTTCCTCATCTCATAACTCTTCAGATGCACTCTTATCATGAACATAGTTCTCCTGTGGTTCTTCTTCAGTGTGGAGGCTTAGTGGGCTGAGAGGTTGAGTATACTCTCCCATATTGGCCAGAATCCGGGCCAAGTCATCCTCTCGCAATGGATTTTGCAACGGGCTTTCCTCACGTTACTCTGTTTCTTCTTCCGCCTGATCAGATTGCTCGGTCTCTTTCTTTGTTTCTCCCTCATCATTCAATTCTCTTTCGTTCCTCCTTCCAATTGCAGGGGTTACTCGTCCCCTGAATCAACTATCTCCACCGGTTGATTGGTGTTCCCTTGGGAATTTTCCAGCCTCCCTCTGATCCATGCCAATCTAACGGATTTCCTTCATTTCAATGGTCTATTCGATGTACTTGCAACATGCTTTCGTTTGGGGGATAGCAAAGCCAGTCTCCCATCTATTGTAAAAATTAATTCTTCCCAGCTACTCTGTTGCTGAGCAAGATTGTAGTTAACTATCAATCGTATCAACCCATGATGACTTACTGCCGATTCTACATGGTGAGATTTCTTCATGCTTTGGGCAACATCACGTAATAAAGAATTTAAAAATGCAGACAAATTCATAGTGCATAGGTGGCGTGGTCTTACCACGTCATTTATGCCTGCACAGGCGATGTAATTTTGGATGAACTTTGCCAATTCTGCCCATGGTTCTCCCAAGGTTGCTGGTAGAACTCCCTTTCCACTTCGAGTTAGGTTTTGATCTTCATTTTGGAAGATTTTGATGGCGTCTCACAGTCTTACCTTCTTCAGGGTCCACACAGATCCAGTGGTTGGCAATCTTGAAACCTTTGCGATTATGTCGTCGGTGGCTGCTATCTGTCTCCCTCTTACCGTGGAGTGATATTCTTGCAGGTTCTGTAAAAATTCAATTTCCACGGTCTCGTTGGACTGTTGCAGATGATTGAGATAAACTATCCATCCTGCCCTTGTTAGGATTTCTCGTGCGACATCAGAAACTATCAACACTTGTGGTTCTCTACAAATTGATCTTCCTCCCATGCTTAGCAAACTATAAAAACACAGAGACAGAAATGGAACAACAGGTTGTTCAAGCTGTTAGCAACCACAGAGAAAATGACGGAACAACAAGCTTGTTCAAATTTCAAATTACTGCTAATTGTTACAGAGCATAACACAGAAATAACTTTGAAACAACAAGCCATGCAAATTGGAAAACAATATATGGTTAAGCCTTGTTATTCCCAAGTAAAAGTTCTCCAAATGATAAACTGACACGTATGCCAGTGAATTATGAGGTCACCTGCTCCCCCCTGCAATGTGATAGGCCATCCTCGGCTGTCAAATGAGGAAGTGGCATGCTGGACTAATATGATACAGAGTCATAAAGGAGAAACGTATACTGAGATGCCATGTTTACAAGAACGAGCAAATTGCCAAAATCAAGGTATATAATAGAATCGCTTAATAAATATGAGAATGCTGTGATATGATGTGAGATTTGGAGGATAGGATAGCTGACGTGCACAAAAAGTTCAATGCAGTCACGATCAAATTTTTCCGTCATGATTGATTGTAATAGATTTCATGTATTAAAGGTTTGGACGAATTATGTTCATAATCTTATTTGACCCATTACAAAGGTAGAAGGAGGGATTCATAACTGCTATTGGTGTATAAAGAATGTGAGTTCAATACTATCAACAGAGCTCTGTTGCCCACAGGTGTCCATAACCTTGACATAGTTGTTTATTTCACCCATGGAACCATGATCCTTTGTGTATGCATAGGAAAGTGTTGTGAAATGTCAAAATGGAGGCCATTATGCTGGCTTGGTAACTAGATAAATCATAATGCCATTTACTAGGAAGGAGTGAAAGGTGGGTAGGCCGGCTCGTGATGAGACCTCCTGTTCCAAGGACTTTTTATTTTTTCTGATGTGCCTCTTGGATCATATCCCTAGTGTGGTGGCCATAGTGGGAATGCCACTTCACTTTCTTCCTTATGATCATGGTATGCTAGCTCTCAATGAGACCCCCTATCCTTCATTGACAAACCATGTTAGCAAATTATATAAACATTTTTCTTTTTATTATTTTTTTTCTCTTTTTATAAAGCACTTTTCCTATTTATACACAAAGGGTGGTTCAACACTCCTTAAGAGTAGGGATGGTGGAAGAAGTCTTAACATCTCAATAGAAAAATATGCCCTTTGTTCTTATTCCTTAATAATGATCAAAGAGGATTATGGGATTTTAGAAGGAACCATCATGATAAAGATAACCAATCATATCGGTAGTAGTAGAACAGTGACAACAAGATGATCAATAGTTGTGTCTTTTGCTCTTTTCTCTTATCAATTCAGAGCAATTTCTTGTAAAGATAGTGACTTTTATGTAATTTTCTGATTTCAATATCCTCTAGTTCTTATATTCATTGCATAAGTGTATAGATGTGTTTCAGAAGTGATTTGATTGATAAAACACACAAAAAAGAAAAAGATAAAACAAGTACTATGTACAAAATCTCAAGCAAAAAGAAAGAAAAACTCGAAACTGCTGTGCACTAAGAAGAACATTAACAAAGAAAACAAGCACAAGCAAAACAATGCAAAAATGCTGTCTTTTCAAAAAAGGAACATCAGAAAACACAAGTGTTGTTCCTTTGGAAAAAGGAACATCAGAAAACAAAAATGATGTCCCTTCGGGAAAAGGAACAACAGAAAACAAAAATGCGCTGTAAAAAGGAACAAAAATGTTGTTCCTTCGGAAAAAGAAACAACAGAGAATGAAAATGTTGTTCCTTCAGAAAAAGGAACAACAGAAAACGAAAATGTGTCATTCCTTCATAAAAAGGAACAACAGGAAACAAAAATGTCGTTCCTTCAGAAAAAGGAACAACAGAAAACGAAAACGCACCGTTCCTTTGGAAAAAGGAACAACAGGAAACAAAAATGTTGTTCCTTCGGAAAAAGGAACAACAAAAAACAAAAATGCGATGTTCCTTCAGAAAAAGGAACAACAAGAAACAAAAATGCTATTCCTTCGGGAAAAGGAACAACAAAAAACGAAAATGCTGTTCCTTCGGAAAAAGGAACAACAGGAAACGAAAATGCGCCATTCCTTCAGAAAAAGGAACAACAGAAACAAAAATGTTGTTCCTTCAGGAAAAGGAACAACAAAAAACGAGAAATGCTATTCCTTTGGGAAAAGGAACAGCAAAAAACGAAAATGCACCGTTCCTTTGGAAAAGGAACAACACAAACAAAAATTATGTTCCCTCGGGAAGAGGAACAACAAAAAACGAGAAATGCAGTTCCTTTGGGAAAAGGAACAAAAAAAAAATGCAAGTGTTGTTCCTTCTGAAAAGGAACAACAAAACGATGAAAATGTTGTTCCTTTTGAAAGATAGCAGAGCGCAAAAGTGCTGTTCCTTGAAAAAGGAACAACAGAATGGTGAAAATGTTGTTCCTTTAGAAAGGAACAACAAAGTGCAGAAGTGTTGTTCCTTGAAAAAGGAACAACAAAATGGTGAAAATGCTGTTCCTTTCGAAAGGAACAACAAAGTGCAGAAATGCCGTTCCTTGAAAAAGGAACAACAAAGTGGTGAAAATGATGTTCCTTTCAAAAGGAACAGCAAAGTGTAAACTAAAAAAATATATACAAAACACAAGAATTATGTACAATGTGTAAGAGTAGTTGAATTACTTAATGAACCAAAGGTGAGGAAGATTTCTCTTCCTCAACCAGAATCTGCATGTTGGAGTCTTTGCGGAGTTGCTGGTAGAAGGATTCCCGAGTAAGTGGTTTGCAGTATAATCGAAATCGGTGGCCGTTTGCCTTAAAGGTATGTCCAGATCCATCAATGGTGGTTAGAGTAATGGTGCCATTATCATGTAACTTCTGGATTTCGTATGGTCCCAGCCAGCGAGTCTGAAGTTTCCCCGGAAAATCCTGAAACTTGGGATCGTATAGGAGTGCCCATTCTCCTTCGCGGAAGACTTTCCTTTTAATGAGGGCATCGTGCCATTTGGCTCACTGTTGTTGGATTAACGTAGTATGTTGAAGGGCAGAGAGCCTGATTTCATCTAGCTCATTGATTTGCTGTAATCTATTAATCTGGGCCTCGTCTGAATCTAGACCGACTTCTTATGCTGTTTGCAGTGTCTGTATTTCAAATTCTATCGGAAAGATGGGTTCCTTTCCAAATACTAGATGGTATGGTGAATAACCGGTAGTACTTCTCCATGTTGTTCTGTATGCCCACAATGCTTCTGGTAGTCTTGTAGCCCAATCGCGTCTGTGTGATGCAATGGTTTTTGTCAGTGTTGCTTCTATTATTGTATTCTTGCTTTCTACTTGACCATTTTCCTGTGGGTGGTATGGAGTAGTAATTTTTTTAGTGTGGCAACAATTTTATTACCAGCAAACTGTGGTCCTCCATCCGTAATTATATCTCTTGGGAGGCAATATCACACAAATATGTGGAACAGGAACTGTATGACAGAATCCTCTATAGCTCTCAACAATGCCTTTGCTTCAACCCATTTAGTGACATATTCTGTTGCTACCAGAATATATGTTTTCTGATTTGATGATGGGTTAATTGGACCAACAAAATCAAGCGCCCATCATTCAAATGGTTCAATAACTAGCTGTGGGTTCAAGGGCATTTCATCAGCTTGTCCAGGGGGCCCTGCTCTTTGGCAGCTTTCACAAGCTTGAACGAACTTCTTTGCATATTTGAAGATCATGGGCCAATAATACCCTGTTTGTAGCACCTTGTGACCAGTTCTCCGATCTATGAAATGTCCACCACATGGTCTATCGTAACAAGCTTTCAAGATGTCAAAAATTTCATCTTCACGGACACATCTCCTGATGTGCATATCTGCCCTGTATGAAACAGGTAGCCCCCAATCCAAGAAAATTGAGTACTACCCTTCGAAGATGCCACATGGGAGGATGAGAATTTTATACAGAATCATCCAAACTACTCAACCGTTGAGGACAACATTTTTTTGAACGATAAGGTCATGTTAGGTCCCTATAATACTATTGTAGCCCCCTTATTGTTATTATTAGTGTAGCTCCCTTATTGTTATTTTTGTGCCCATGTAGCCCCCATATTGTTATTGTTGTGCCCCATAGAAGCCCACTATTGTTATTACTGTGCTCTTACATTATTATTGTTATGTAGGCTCTGGTTATATTCCTTTGTTTTCATTAAGAAACATTTTCTAAAGCAGTTGCTAACTATCCAACATATGATAAAGAATTGTATGCATTAGTGCAAAGTGTTAAAAAAATGGAAACTTTATTTAATGGGAAAAGAAACAATGATTCATACAAATCATCAACCACTTCGGTATCTTCAATATCAAACTAAGTTGCAACAGTCTTGACATTATAGATGGATGGGGATTTTGTAGAACTTCCACTTAGTAATCAAATATAATAAAGGTACCACTAATAAATTAGTTGATATGTTAACCAAACCTTCTTTGAATGCTTTGTTAATTCTTCAAAATAGTTCTTTAGCACATGAAAGTTACATTGAACAATATGCTGAAGATACTGATTTCAAAGATGTTTATGAATCACTAACTCATGGTGCTTAGGTGGAAGAAGTGAATCAATATTTAAACTTTTACAATAATAATTTTTCTTTTTCAAATTGTATATGCGATTTTACAGAAACCAAATAGCATATGTCCACGACTATAATGAATGAAACCAACGTATAGATAATAAACTTGTAAAATAGCTAATTAATTGTCCATTGAACTTAAATCATAAGTTGAAGAGTCATAAGAGCAGTCCAAGAATCACAAGGGAAAGTGAATAATCACCCCATTTGTTATAAATTTACCCTCATCAATCATGTAAGGGGCTTTTGGGAGCAATCTTTTGGCTAGGCTTTTAGCTTAGAATCAAGAGCTTGGGAGTTTGTTCAAAGCCTTCGATTCTCCATAGAATGGAGGGAGTACATTTCTTTGGAGGAGAAGGTGTAGACTTCATATTCCACTACTGAGGCTAGTGGATCTTCAATGGTGTATGTATTCTTGGAACTTTCACATTAATAAAAGCTCAGAGCCGGCACGTTTTCATGGATATGTTGTCAATATAGTAGGACTATTCTTGTTATTTTTGCAATATATGTTATTTCACTTACACTAACACTTATGAACTCTTTTTTTTGCATTAGTATGAATATTTTTGAATGTGTGCTGTTGTTTAATTTTTTCATGGTTAATGTGTGAACTATTTTGTAGGCTAACTCATGATATCTGTATGCTCGTGTGTTCATTTCAAGCTACGTAATATTACAGGCTTCTAAGGGGCCAACTCATCTTCCCCTCGTGTGTTAGAACCTTTCATACATTGCACTTGATCCTCCGCAGAGTCATACACTTGTTCACCAAAGTCATGATTACACCACTCTAAACAGGTTGTATTCTGAATGGGGCTCTTACACCAAACAGTGTGAGGTCTAATTGGGACTTCATATCAAGGGAAACCCCTGAATATTGGTGGGTCCACCATCATCAACAGGAAGTTACCCTTTTTCATTGATGTCAAATGGGTATAGAAATTAGGAGAGAAATATCAGATGTACCAGCAATCTCTCTTCCCATTCCAGAGTGGACTAAAGAGGCTGGCAAGGAATGGTTTTCACATCCTTTGCTCTCCCAACTCATTAATAAATTGCAGGCGAATCCAAATTACAAAGCAGGCTACTCTTGGCATGATGAGATTCTTCGCTACAAGGACAAAGTAGTGATATCACCAACATCCACCCTTAAAAGTCGCATTTTGGCACAGTTGCACTCATCTCCCACTACAGGCCATTCAGGATTTCAGAAGACTTATGCTCACACTTGACATTCATTCTTTTGGACAGGCATGAAAAAGGACTTCTTACTTTTATAGCAGAGTGTGATGTGTGTCAACGCCACAAAGGAGAAACAGTCAAATCCCCAGGCACACTACAACCATTGCCCATCCCTGCCTCAATCTAGAATGAGGTTTCTATGGATTTCATTACGGGTCTTCCGAAGTCAAGCAACAAGTTAGTCATCATGGTGGTTGTGGACAAACTTTCTAAGTATGCTCATTTTTGTGCCCTACCACACCCTTTTACACCAGCTTTGGTGGCTCACTCTTTGATCGACCAGATCTTCAAATTGCATGGCATGCCCACTTCCATTGTGTCTGATTATGACTTGATATTCACCAGTAACTTTTGGCAGGAACTCTTCAGGCTATAAGGTACCCAACTACAACTCAGTACTTCCTATCATCCCCAAACTGATGGTCAAACTGAAGTAGTCAACAAATGTCTGGAGACCTACCTCAGGTGTTTCACTTCAGGAAAGAAATATTTATGGGTACAGTGGTTACCTCTATCCAAATGGAGGTATAATACTAACTATCATGCCACCACAAAAAGGACTCCATATGAGGCAGTTTATCGTCAAATCCCTCCTTCACCTACTTCTTACATCCAGGGATGCTCGAAGGTACAAGCAGTAGATCAAATCCTACATAACCATGCAACCATGCTGGCCCACCTCAAAGAGAATCTCAATCAAGCTCAAAATCACATTAGGCAATAGGCAAACCAACATCATTCAGAGGGAAAATTTCAAGAAGGGGATCAGGTATTCTTGAGGCTGCAACCATATAAGCAAACATCACTTAAAGACAAGGGTTGTCAGAAATTATCTCCAAAATTCTATAGACCGTATCAAATACTTCAGCGCATAGGAGAAGTAGCCTACAAGCTAGCCTTTCCACCCACTGCAAAAATCCATCTGGTCTTCCATGTCTCATCCCTCAAGAAAGTGGTTGGGAACCATTGCAGAATTCAAACCAGTCTACCGGAATTGGATGAAGAAGGTTCAATCTGGATCCAACCTGAACAGGTTCTTGACACGTGAGAACGACACTTACACGACTGCACGATCAAGGAAGTCCTCGTCAAGTGGAAAGACACCTCTCCAGAAGATGCGATCTAGGATGCGACCTCTCCAGAAGGATTATCTCTATTCGGATCTAGGCCAGGTGGCTAGTCTGTCGCTAGTCTTCGACTAGAGTTTTGCAATGTCCAAACTGCGGAAAAACGGATAGATGTTAAGACCATCACCCATCTTGAACTTAAAGTGATTTCATTTACTGTCACCGGACTGTGCAGGAGTGCAACATTGCATCTAGCTACCGGTTCCCAAATGTGCATGGCAGTAAACTGCTTCCGAGGCACCATCTTCAACTGGTGCAATACTGTGTTGGCCAATGTGAAAGGCCAACTGACTAGGGCAAAGAATGGACAACTAAAGAACTTTGGTTATGGTTACTTAGTTGTGATATTTGCCCTAGAGAGGGTACCTATGTTGGTTCCACAACAACTTATCGTTGACGTTAGACTTACCCGAGATCCTAGGATTATGTGCTGGATTGCAGTCATGGCCCGTCATCCTGAGGAGGGAACTGAGGTTGTTCGATTCCCACCTGAGTATTTTCACTGGTTGAGAAACCAACTTTTCGTGATACAGGATTTTCCATATGCTGGGATGGATTATCGTGGTGATCCAGACATGGCTCTTCCACCATGAGAGCAATGGGATGATATAGGTAAAATTGTTTTCAACATTTTTCTAATATATATATATATATATATTGTTTTTAAATCGTCCCAAAACTGATAGTAAAAAGTTTTAAATGCAGATGTGGGTCCACGGCGACCAGCCGCTCTCCCGCCCTATGAGAGAAGACACCTGGCTGCTGCGGCACCGGGCCCACAGGACCAATGAGCAGAGACCTTGGCTGAATTGGAGAGTCATCTAGAGCGCTTAACAGTAGATATTATAGAGACTAGCATAGATGATATTCCTCTTAGGCTTCAGTGCTATGTGATTGGGGTCCCAGGACCTTTTAGGAGGTTCCTTTGTAGGTTAGCCCGAGTAGTGGTTTCTTATCGTGATCATCATCAGGGATAGGATGATCGCCTTTGTAGACTCCATATGACATTTATATCTTTTTGTGCTATCATTTTTGCCGATCATAAGGTGTTTTTCAACCTATGATGGAAGACGATGTATATTTTGACACACTTCTATGCTATGATATATCACTATTACTAGTTATCTTGTATAACATGTTTATGGAATGCTTTTAAATTTACTGTCTTGATTATTTCAAATGTCTATTTAACATTTGAGAAGCAACTGCATCTGCTAATGTGTTTAAATATCTTGGAATATGTTGATATTCAATGTAGTCAAATTCACGTTCCAAGAGATGAACTCTCAAAAATAATCTTAATAAAACTGGATTTCTAATGGCATAAACCCTGTTAAGCCGTAATACAATGAGTTCTGAATCTAACCTTACAATCAAACTCCTAACCCTAAATGAGATGGATTCAGATAATAACTCAATCACTGCAGTATACTCTGTAATGTTATTTGTTGTTTGACCAAGGCTCACCCCATGCATAGATACTAACTCGTCAGAGGGTGAATAGATAACCCAAGCTGCGGAAGAAATATTTTGTGTACTACGCTAGGCACCATCAGCAAAACCAATGTAGGGATACAATTGTAGAATTGAGACTTCTGTGATTTGTCATGTTTTAGCCGTTGGAGTCTCTGCATGGACTATTTAAACGCTGAGCTAGATCTGTATTTTCAACTTGTCCTGACGATGAACCACATTAGCTGGTTCGAAACGCGTTGACAGAAATCTTTCTTATGTGATTTACGCTGAAGCTCTCCTTATAACTAAAACCAATGTAATTTTGAGAAGATGCCGACATCTGCAATATCAAGAGTAAAACCAAGATAAGCAGGAATAACGACAAAACACACTCTAAACTAGGCACACTCTCTAATCTAAAACACAATAACTAGAAAGAAATCTATTCTAACCAGGATCTCCACACCAAACTTTAAGCATAATATGTTTTTAGGTAAATCCCATTTCTGGGTTTACCTAAAGAGACACCGTCAAAATCTACTAATTCATAGGCCCCTTTGGCTAGCTTTCGCTTAACAATAAAAGGACCATGCCACATGGGTACAAAGTTTCCAGCCCCCCTCTTATCGTTAGCTTGATTGTATAATAAAACTAGGTCCCCTATTGAAAAATTACGAGGTGTAACATTTCGATCATACTGAGATTTTATCCTTTTTGCATGAGTCTCGATTGCTAATGCAACATCACGTCGATTCTCATCTAATTGAGCTAAGTACAACAAATGTTTTTCCTCTTCGGAAGTGGCTGGAAGTAATTCTATGGCTATTTGCAAGGACAAAATTTCGCATTCAATGGGTAACACGGCTTCCAACCGTAAACAAGTTGAAAAGGAGTGAAACCTGTTGATGTTTTGACTGAGGTTCGGTACGCCCAAAGCGTTGAAAATAACATGTTATGCCAATTCAACCGATGAATACTAATGATTCGTCGGATCATGGTGACTAGAACTTTGTTGATTGCCTCAACCAGACCATTAGCCTGTGGGTAATATGGAGTAGAGCTATCATGAGGCAGGCCAAGTTGATCTGCTAGCTCTGTCATCATGATGTTTCAGAAATGGCTCCCATGATCAGTGATAATCACTTGAGGAACACCAAACCTAGCAATTATATGATTGAAAACGAAAATTTCAGCAGTTTTGCCGTTTGCCAAAAATGTAGGCATCGCCTTGGCCCACTTGGTAAAATAATCTACCACAAGGATAATATACACATGCCCCCCGACCGAGTGAGGGTTACATGTAATAAAATCGATACCCCATTTTGCAAAAGGACCAATGACAATTATAGGGTTGAGAGGAGCAGGTGGAGCACACATCTTTCGATAAAACATTTGGCATTTGTGGCATTTCTGGACAACATTGATACAATCTTTAAATAACGATGGCCAAAAATAACCAGCGCAATATCTTTTGGGCTGTGGCATAGCCAGACATATGACCACCACACGCTCTAGAGTGACAGTCATTCAGAACCTTTTCAGCTTCCTCATGAGTTAAACAATGACAGAAAATAGAATCCACCCCACGACGATAGAGTGTATCTCCAATAATTTTGTACTGTTGGGATTGGAAACGTATTTTCCTTCGTTGAGAATGTGAAATTTCAAGCCGTAAAGATTGGGTTTGTAGATAGATGATGATATCCCCATACCATGGATCAAGAGTACTAATAAGAAACAAAGATTCATCCGCAAGGGATTCTTCTGCCATAGTGTCGGTATTAGTATGCGGGAAATCACACATTAATTCCATGAAAACCAAAGACTTCTTTGACTTGGATTTTTCAAACTCCAGGTCAAATTCCTGCAGGATAACTATCCATTTGGAATACTTTCCCCCTAGCAATTGTTTAGTCAAAATATATGTCATAGGATTACAGTCAGAAAGTCCTGTGGTTTTGCGTAGTAGAATGTAGTGACGAAAACGCTAGACAGCTTGAACAGCTGCTAGGGCTAATCTCTCCACAGGCGAATACTTAAGCTCAGTTGGATTCAAAGTTCGACTAAGATAGTAAATCACATGTTCAGCATTGAATTCATATTCCTGAACTAAAACCATTCCAATGGTGGAATGAGAAGCAATGAGGTACAAAAAGTAATCCTGGTTGTAGTTGGGAGGATGCAATAACGGTGCATGGGTCAACACGTGTTTAAGTGCATCAAAATATTTCTGAGCTATCTCATCCCAAAAGAATGGAGTGTTCTGTTTCAACAACCTGGTAAAACCTTTCGTTATCTCGGCGTAGTTAGGAATGAATCAACATAAAAATTTTGCTTTCCTTTGCAAACTTTGGAGTTGGTGACGAGTCGAAGGTGGAGGTAATTTAACAATGGCTTCAACCTTCGAGGGATCGACACGAATGTCGGATTTTGAAACAACAAATCCCAGTAAGCGACCCGTTTCTATACAGAAAACACATTTGTGTGGATTCAACGTAATTCGATAATGCCTACATCTCATAAAAATGGGTCATAAATGAGTGAGATGATCGGATCTATGTAATGAATGAGCAAGTAAATCATCGAGATAATGCTGCACAATGTGCTTGATGTCGTGAAATGCGTAAGACATAGCACTTTGAAAAGTTGCTCCGGCGTTCTTCAACCCAAAAGGTGATTTGCAATAAGAAAAGGTCCCCCATGGACAAATGAAATTCATTTTTGGTTGATTAGCAGGGAGTATGTTAATTTGATTGTAACTGGAAAATCTATCCATAAAGGAGAACATTTCATTGCCGACACAATCATCAATTATTTGATCGATATAGGGAGTTGATAATTGTCCTTTGGAAAAGCTCGATTAATATCCCTATAATCAATACATATTCTTATCGTTCCTTGATTTTTGTTAATGGGAACAATATTTGATACCCAATCTGTTAAAGGAATCGGATATATGAAACCTACTCAAAGTAATTTCTCAACTTCAGCTTTGATAGCAGCAACTTTTCTTGGGTGTATCTGACGCAAATGTTGCCAGATGGTTTTAGCATCTAGGTAAGTTTTGATTTCATGGACAACAATTGATGGATCGATTCCTGGCATTTCTTCGTATGACCAGGCAAACACGTCACGAAATTCTTGAAATTGGGCTTTATAAGTTTGGATTTCCTCGTCCGTACAAGAAGCACCTATATGAATGTTTTCAATAATTCTGGGTTTCACCGAAATATCAATAGGAATGGTTCGAGAAATGTTTCCCAAATTTAACTCAGAATCAGGATGTTTCAATGGATTCTATGGTTCCTTGACATAATTTTTTTTTTTAACGAAGTCGGATACTTTTGTATTATAAAAAACGTGAACGAAGTTCTATTACATAACTATCATGAGTTTTGGCGAAGAGGATCAAAATCGGGTGCGCAGACCGACTTTCCTCATTTCTGCCTCTATGGGAATTGAAATTAAAGAGGGAACGACTATATTGCCTGACAAAAGCACCTCCTATGTAGCAAAATTTGCAGCGCATGGATTTTAGTGGAGTTTCTGAGTGACCGAGTCATCGGGCATGGGATCTTTCTTGGCGCTCGCTTTGGTAGAAGCTGAAGCTTGGTAGCTCTGAGTGAGGGTTTTGATTTGTTCTATTGCTTCCTCAAGGTGACTGCACCTTCCCTTCAAGCTTTCTATTTCTTCCTTCTGTTTCTCCAGTTTCTTGCGCTTCGACCTGCTGTCGGATTCATAGTCGCTCTTCAGCTCATTGAAGTGTTTGACGAACCTGTTGATCATGACTGTGTGGGCCTTGCACATTGTGCATTCTTTGTTGAAGAGTTGATCCATTGGCTTGATGACTCGCTGTGGCGCGCCCTGGTTACCTTGCTGATCCTCCATGATGCTGAGATGTTTGCAGAAGTCTGTGGGGTGGGAAGAGAGGAGAACAACGAGGAGAAGGGGAATTAGGAGGAGAGGAATACTGAGGGAGTGAATCAGAGGGGAGAAAAGCGAAAGGCGATGAGAGCTGAGAAGAGGGAGCAACGAAACAAAGACCGAGCCTCTGCAGCTCCCCAGAAACCCGAAATCAGTAATAAAAAAGAACTCAGAGCTGAAATAAACGATTACCAATAACGCAGAGCGCTGCTCTGTGTCTCTCCAGCTGTTGGCGGATTTCTGAAAGTGACCCCGCTTGTAGTTGTTGTGGACGAACGCTCGGCCTTTTCTGATCCAGAGAACCGAACTGAGGGGCTGCAGGGAGATTCGCTTGGTGATGAGGGCAGGGGGGAGCGCCTTACTCTCACAAACACTCACAATGAACTCACCATCACTCTCTGCGAAGACCACGATGCCAACCTGTGACTGAAGGGGCAGAGAAAATATGAGAAAGCCTGAGAAGGGAGGGGGGATATAAAGGGAGGGGGAGAGGCGGTCATGATGCCTGAGGGGGATTTTTTCTTCAGAGACCGAGGCGGGATCGAGCTTTAGATTTGGAGTGCGATCTCCAGGAAGACTGAGGGGACAGATACCTGAATGGTCAGGATAAAAATCACGAGGAAGGTGAGGGAGGATGGCACTAGGGTCGAAGGAAATGATGGGAGGTGGCAGTAAGGGGAGGGCTGGAGGATCGAGGTTGAGAGGACCGATGCTGAAGAGGATTTTTTGATAGATTTTAAGAGGGCTGACCTGATGGCTCCATTGACCAGGAGGTGTCTTATGGGATTGCTCTGTCATATGTTCTGTCATCCTCACATACCTGGCCTTGCTTCCTTTTAACTGCTTCATTTGCTAGGAAATCCGCCTCTACGTTGTGATCTCTGAGTACGTGCATGAAGGATATTTCCCCCATGTCTCTTAGATTGTCTATAATCCTTGCTCTGGTATTATTGAGGCCTTCCTTTATGAATTTTTTCCCCGTGTTCATAGATGATATGATGATGGCCGAGTCTCCTAGGATGATGGCGTTCTTCAAGCCCTTTTTGGAGAGAATTGTGGAACCAAGGAGCAGACTATAAGCTTCTGCTACATTGTTTGAAGCTTTCCCAAGACCCCATTCGTATCTACAGATGGGTACTCCATTTTGATCTTTTATTATGCCTCCTGCTCCTGCTGCTCCAGGGTTGTTCTTTGATGCTCCATCAAAGAAGAGAGTAGGGCGGTTTTGTGCGCGAATCCATTGAAGAATCTCTTCTTTGGTTCCCCTGAGCTTCCAGATGGATTGTTTCTGGTGTGCTTTGCTCTTTGGCGGAGGATTTTGGGTGTGACAAATGTTAAATTTATTGTACCAATCCTTTTTCTCTTGAGCCCAACTCGTCTGATCTGGAGTAGTTATGAGGTTCGCACTCACCGCTTCTGATATGTTGGCTATTGTCTTTGTTGTGATAGTGCCCGGTCTTGGTTGTATGTTGTTGAAAACATAGTTGTTCCTGGCAAGCCAGAGATTCCAGCAGAGGGTGGCAGGGATGCACTTCCAAACTCTAATTATATTGTTTTTACCTTTTCTTTGGTGAGGAAAGTCTTTTTTCCAAGTTTTCTAAAGGGTGTGCACCTGTTCGTAGTTTCCTCAGACTTCCAGGGGACTAGCAAGCTGATTCCAACAGTTCTGAGCCAATGGGCAGAGGAGAAAGGAGTGTTGTATAGATTCCTCCTCTGCTTTGCAGAAGCAGCAAATCGAGGGGCCTTGGATTCCTCTCTTCCTCAGATTTTTTGCTGTTAGAATTTTCCCTTTTAGAAGGGTCCAGTTGAAGTGTTTTACTTTGGGGATGCATTTTGACTTCCAGGTAGCGGTGTGGAGGTTCCAATTGGCTGTTGGATTTCTGTTTTGAAGAGATTTGTACCCTTCTCTAACTCAGAATGGCCCTCCACATGAATCCCAGATGTATGTGTCTTCTTTCTCTTTATTTACTGGTGCTTTTCCAGAGAGGGAAGACTTCAGGTTGTACCAAGACTCTTTGAGATCCTGGGGTAGTTGCAACTCTTTCCAATCTCTCCATCTATTTTGATTCCATGAAGAGATGTCGTACAAAGTGATTAACCTTCGATCTTCCATCCAATCCTGTAAAGGCCTGAGCTCTTGCAGAAGGTTCCTTGGATTGGAATTCATTATTCTATCAGCCCAAATTTTGTTATCCTTTCCATTGCCCGGGAGCTTAGAGACATTTTCTCTGAAGTGAGGCAGAACTTTCTTAATTAAACGCCACACCGGAGTGCAGGGTCTGTCTATTATGGGGTCATTGAGGATGTTGGAGTTTGGGCCGCTGAGGTATTTTCTTTTTATAGTCTCCACCCACCATGATCTTTTGCTTGAAATGATCTTCCAGATCAGTTTGAGCCCCAGAGCCTGATTAGAGAGACTTGGGATTTTTATTGAGAGGCCTCCTTTTTCATAAGGGAGGGTGACTTGGCCCCAATTGACTAAGCTGAACTTCTTTGTGTCCTGCTTTCCTCCCTGCCAGAGGAAGCTTCTCATTATGAGTTCCATATGCTTGTGGATACTTGCTGGAGCCATAATTACCGCATATTGGTAGATTGGCAGCCCTGAAAGGACAACCTTTATGAGGATAGTTCTGCCTGCTAGGTTTAGCCAGGAGACTCCCCAACTCTGGAGGAGGCTTCTCATCTTATCTATGTGTTTTGTCCATACCTCTGCTTTGATGTGCTCCTTCGCCAGGGGTAAGCCCAAATAAGAGAAAGAAGTCCAGTTTCTTTGGAGAGGGATGTCTAGAATTTGGGATATACTTTGTTGTATCTGATATGGCACATTCCATGTGTAAATTTTACATTTCCTGTTGTTTAATTTACCACCTGAAACCAGGAGGAAAGCATCCAGAACTCTTTTGAACCTCCTCGCCATCAAGTTGGAAGCTCCCCCAATTAAAAGAGTGTCGTCCGCGAATAGAGAGTGATTTATCTCCTTTATTCCTCTTTCAATGCTTATCCCCATTATCTCTCTCTTGAGGCGGAGATTTTCTAGGTGCACACTTAGAGTTTCCACCATAATAATGTAAAGGAAAGGGGATAGTGGGCACCCTTGCCTTAGACCCCTGGAGCTTTTGAAGAAATTGCTTGGACGACCATTGATCAGTGGGGCGGTCCACGGATTGGAGATACACCCACTTATGATGTCGACTATTTTGGAGGAGAACCCGAATTTTTTTAAAGCTGCTCTTAAGAAAGAATGGTCTACTCTGTCAAAAGCGTTAGCCATATCCAACTTAATGATCATTCCTCGTTCTCCTTTGATGAGACTGCTGTGAATGGCTTCCTGTATAAGAATAACATTGTCTATAATCTACCTCTTTGGGACAGAGCCACCCTGATTCTCGGAGATTATGATAGGAAGAAGATTCTTGAGCCTGTTGGCGATAATTTTTGTTATGATCTTGTACGAAACATTGCACAGTGATATGGGGCGGAATCTATCAAATGATTTGGGGTTTGCTTCCTTGGGAATCAAGGCGATGTGAGAGGATTTGGTGTTGTCCCCCAGCTTGTGCTTTCTGAATGCGTTTTTCACCATTCTCACAAAGTCCTTCCTTATGGTTTCCCAATGCTGCCTGTAGAATGCAACTGAAAAGCCATCCGGCCCCGGAGACTTATCTTGTTGCATGCTGAAGGTAGCTTCTCTAATTTCTTCTTCTGTGGGGTCTTGTTCCAACTTGCTGTTATGTTCCTCCTTAATTTTGCTCTCCAATACACTGAGGAATGCTGCATTGTCGTTTTGTTGGGGATCTGCTGTGAGGAGAGCCTTGAAGTGTTCATAGGTTGCGTTTTTTATCTCTTCTTGCTCCTTCACTTCTCTCCCGCCCACTTCTATTTTATCAATTTGGTTTCTGGCTCTTCTGGTCTTGACATTATTGTGGAAGAAAGAGGTGTTCTTGTCCCCTGCTTTCAACCATAGGCAGCGGGATTTCATTCTTTGTTCCTCTTCCTCCACATGGTTTTGCCTGTATAGCTCCATAAACATGCTTTTCTCCTTTTCTATGTCTTCTGCTGTGTGTTGAGCTTGTTATTTTTCCTTGTGCCATCTCTCCATTTCCAACAGCAGATCGTTTTTCTTTTTTCTTTCGGATCTTGCCATCTCTCTCGCCCACTGCTTTATAACTGTCCTTAATTGTTTTAGTTTTGTTTCCCACACGTAGTGAGGTGAGCCTGATATTTCTTTTGCCCACTGATTTTGCACAAGAGAGCGGAATTCTTCATGGCTATCCCAGGACTTGTTGTATTTAAAGGGAAGAGGGCCTAAGTTTGTTTCTTTATCTAGAGAGAGGACCACCGCTTTATGATCTGAAGCTGTTCCGTGGATTATGTGGCTTCTAATTACTTGAAAGTTGCTGGCCATCCCTTCTTGTATGAGAAATCTGTCCAACCTCTCTTTTATATTGTGAGAGCCTGCTCTCTTGTTGGTCCAAGTATATTTACCATTCGACAAAGAGGTGTCGATCAGATTGAAGAGCTGGATGATTGCTTCTAGCTTGTCTCTCGATGAGTCTGGGTGGAAATTACCACCAAATTTTTCCTCCACCTGCCTAATTAGGTTCATGTCTCCCCCAAGGATTATTAGACTGCTCTGAATGGAGGAGAGATCTGCTTCTAAGGTATTCCAACAGCTGATTTTGTCTCTGTAGTGGTTGGGTGCATATATGTTATATATGAAGTAGACCTCTTGAGTGCTCTTGTTCCTTAAATCTGTTCTAATCCACCAGTTGCATAGCTGTGAGTTACTAATTTCCCACTTATTTTTATTCCATAATGTGCCTATTCCCCCTGAGGCCCCATCTGAGCCTTTTGATGTGCCTGAGTAATTTTTGAATCTTTGTGTTTGTAAAGTGAAGTCCTGCTCGGTGGTTTTGGTCTCCTGGATTAAGAGAATGTCTGGCTGTTCCTGATTCAAAAGGTCCTTGATTGCTTTCACCTTTAGGGAAGAGCCCATTCCCCTACAATTCCAAGAGACCAAATTCATTATTTACCTGTTGTTGGGTGGAGTCCTGCTTTCTCCTTGGCCTTTTCGCCATTCCCTTTTAACTTGCCTAAAAATGAGTCCATGGGTTGCTGAGTGCCGGTTGCCATCTCCTTAGCAGCTGCTTCATCTCTCAGTTCTTTGTTCGATTTTCTGCCAGCTTTTCTCTGAGGGTCTGAAGGCTGATTCACTTATTTTGCCTTGTTTCTGGTAAGGATTCTCTCAATGGTGGGGGTAGGAGAGAGAGGAGGGATGGAGCAAGGAGAAGCTGGTCGAGGGGATTGAGGAGGGGAGGATGGGATTTCTGCTGATAGAGATTCGAAGGGGTTGAGAGAGGAGGGGAAGGCTGAGAGGGGAGGGGGAGGAGGAGGGGGAGACTTGATGACATAGGTGCGGTGGAGCTAGTTCCCGGGTTATGCTTTTTCCTTTTAACTTGTTCCCAAGATCCCCCTGCATTTTCCTCATTATGCTCTACATCATCTACTTTTAGCTTACTACATCTATTGGCGAAATGGCCGTAATCGTGACATACCTTGCATTTAAAGGGCAGTTGTTCGTAATCCAGCTGCTGGATGTGCATCCATTGATCCACCTTTAGTTTGATTGCTTCTGGTAGTCCTTTCCCCAGGTCGACTTCCACACAAATCCTTGCGCATGCATGCATATTCTCCCTTGGTTCTAATCTGTCTATGTATTTTCCGACTGCATTGCCGATTGCTTTGACGGATTCATCCCCCCAGCAATGAAGGGGCAGATGAGGAAGGCGCACCCACACAGGAACGACGCTTGGGATGTCCATTTCCAGGTCGAAATCCGGGGTCCATCTGTTCAGATAAAGCCCTCTTGTGTCCATGAAGTAAGGGCCATTGTGGAAAATGAGGCTCTTGTCTTCTTTTGACTCGAACATGAAGGTGAAGTATCCTCTCCCGCAGAATCTGATAGCGATCTTTCCCTGAATCATTGAGCTCCAGTTGCGCTCCACCCATTTTTGGACAGTGCGAGGAGAAGGCCAAAGACCTGTGAACTGTCCAACAAGTCCTCTTTCTGATAATGCTATTGCCGATTTTCGCGGAAGGGAAGGAGGAAGGATAACCTCAGGGATCTCATCCAATTTTTTAATGAACTTCAAAAGAGCGGGACGGGGTCTGGCTTCAGAAGGTTCCGTCAAGAGCGAAGCAAAAATATCCTCAGGGGACTCAGAGACCGGAGGCGGGGAGGCGGAGCCTGCCATTGCAGGCCCGCTGGGGAAGATGGGGGGGGGCCAACCTTTATACGACCATAACCCCGCTGAGGGCGAGGCGGAGGCAGTAAGGCGCCCAGAGCAGCACGGGGCAGGCGGAATCCAAGGAAGGCAAGGCCAATGCAAGAGGCGGGACAGGGATCGGGGAGGGCAGCAGCGCCCCTGCTAGGCGGAGCCTGGAGATGCAGGCGCAGGCTGCAGGCTCAGGCTAGGTCAGGCTCCAGGTCGCAGCGCGGGGGAAGGTCTTGTCTCTCCATAGTTCATTATTGTATTATCGATGGAGGATTAGGACATAATTGGTTCCTTGACATAATTAGTGGTAAAAATAGAGGAGAAATCATTTTCAAAATGATCAAGCTCGGGTAAAAACGAAGATCGATGATGAAGATCTTCCCATGGTAAATCATCAACAGATAAAATCTCATAAATTTGCTCATCAGTATGGACAGGTTCAGAAAAGGTTATTGAATCTGAGGTTGAGATTGAAAGTGACTTCCCATGGACCACATTCATTGGATCAATTTTGGTTGAACTAGAGTTGGAAAACGACTATACCGCCTGATATGCAACTTCAAATGGACTCAAGGGCATGGCATCACCAAATGAATCCACCTCGGAATCGGAAGGAACGATCCAAGGATCATCAAGAACAATAGTGTCCGATGAAATCATATGAATGGTTGCAAAAGGAGGCGATACGTTCGGAGGAGGAAAGGAAAAAGTTCCTAGCAAACTAGAATCTTTGACTAATCCCACCCCAACATCCTTATAAGGGATATTTGTTTTACCGACATGTTTAATACTCTCAGAAGAGGTTGGGTTAGATGAAAAGTAAGTCAACTACTCTATTGTAATGATCTTTCCATTGTGAGGGAACTTAATGAGCCGAAAGACTGATGAAAAAACAACAGTCATCGCGTAAAACCAACTGCGACCCAAAAGAAGGTTGTAATCTAGAGGGGCATCGACCACCTCCACATCTAGATTAACAGTTTTGCCTTCTACCCCTATAGGTAAATCCTGCAGAATTCCATAAGGATGAAACCCTCGGCCGTCAAAAGCCTTCAAAATCGTCGGGGATTGGTTAAGTTTCGGAGAACCAAGCGATTTGCAACACGAAATCAACATAATACACGTTGAAGCTCCCTCATCAATCACAGTCTGAAAGCAAGGCCTACTTTTGACTAACACTGGGATTTGGAAAGCCATTTGATGAGGTAAGTGAGATGTACTATTTTCTAAATCGAAGATTATAAGGTTGTAATCCTGAACATCAACAACTCCTATAGCAGACAAAAGCAATTTACGTTGTGCTGGACATGATTGTAGCACCTCCAAAGCCGACATTGCTGAAGGGGATATAGCTAGATCTTTAACAATGTTATAGTTCTGAGCAACTCTCGCATGCGGATTGAAAGCTGACTTCCGAAGTATACCTTTAGTAGGCAGTTTGATTACTAAGTTTGGATTAGGTTTCTCTATCTGTAGTGGATAAGAACCAGGAGGAGTTGAAGTTGATGGGTTTGAACTAGAAGATTCTGGTTCCTTACCACCAACATGATTCTTACTTCCATAATCTTGCGATCGCGTCGCAATCCTAACATGGGACATCATCATAATTGGTTCTTCTGAGGCATTTGAGGAATGACCTATCATCTTACTATATTGAGTGGGAAAAGGATCCTTCAAGACAGCAGGCGTTTGAGAACCTTTGACGATTTTCGAAACCTCAGCTCGATGCGGACAATCTCTTGTAAAGTGCTCCTCATCATAGATGAGACAAGGATAACGAGGTTTACGCTTCTCGTCAGTAGATTCAGTTTTTTTTGGTTTCTTTTTTGCTTTTTGCTTATTTTTCTTCTTCCCTTTCTTTTTACCGCCGGATTTGGATTTGGCCGTAAAAGATTCTACAACATGAATATCGGCAAGAACTTTAGCGGAAGCTTCTCCTGTCGGGGAATCTAGTAAAGTTATAATAGGAGAAGAATTATTTGAAGAATTCTTTGCAGATTTATTCTTACTTTTGGTATTAACTATACCAATCATACCATCATGGGCATGAGACCCTGAAGGAATTTCTGTTATTTGATTTTGTTTGGGAAGATCGGGGATTTTTTCGTGTAAAGTACCTGACTACGTATAAACTAAGTCAAGGTACTGAGCTTGAGCAATTACTTGCTCTTCAGTAACTACTTCGGCCTTAGCTACATCCTCAGTGATCTTTTGTAATAAGGATTTAACAAACCATTCTGCCAAAATTTGATCTGGGATATAAACTTTCACTGAACGCCGTTGACGCCGCTATTCATGAATATGGTCTGAAATATATGTAGACGTCGACTGTTTTAATGAAGTTAATAATTTCGTTCCATTGTCATATCTGACAGGCAACTGAAAATGAGTTAAGAATGAAGTAGCTAACTGACTAAAATTATAAAAAGAGCTTCGTGGCAACTCAATGTACCACTTAGCCGCAAGACCAATTAGAGTGCGTTGAAAAATTCTTAAGCAAATTGAATTATCTATAATGGAATTTGATGCACACCAGAGGTGATAGGTCATCACATGGTTCGATGGGTCCTCTCCAGGTTTACCCTCAAACTTGGGAATATCACTGGGCAACTTATTAGGCATTGGCAACCAATACAGAAGATAATAAATTGGATCATTCGTAAGGCACGACAAGTCACGTAAATCAAAAGTTGCGATGAATGGTAACTGACGGTTAGGGTCTCGAAAACCTTGGGACACAAGACCAGCTCCAGGAGGAGGATACCCAGGATAACCTGGAATTGGATTTGCATTTGGAATATTATATCCTCCCGCAAAACCAAGATTAACCGGACCAAACTAGGGTTGTTGAGATTGAGGTTGTTGATATGAATACCCAGGGTACGGTTGATACTGATAAACTGGGCTTTGCACAGCAGGACCGTATTGATATTGTCCCTGGTACGGTTGATAATTGAATTGAGGTCGATTTGTGACAAACGTACTTGGACCAGGTTGTCCTACAGGCATCTGAACCAAAGTATTGTAGATCTGGACTGGGGTAAAGAAGTCTGAGGAGTTGATATAGGAACAGTAGAAACTGGAGCTGTTGATACTCTAGAAGTAGGTGGGGTAGATTGAACAGAAGCTTCAGTAGTTGCAGCAGTCAATTGAGGCGGAGTTCGAGGCAAACTAGGACCAGGCTGATGAACTACACTAGGTGCAGAAGTTTGAATAGTAGACTGGACGGGTTGCTGGGTTGAACTAGAAATCGTAGATTGTCTAGGTTGAGATGACAACTGCACGTTGGGTTGCAAAATATGTTGAGTTTGAGATGGATCCCACACCATATTCATTCCAGGGTAAGGGCCCATAACAGGTTTAGCATATTGAGGACCATAACCAGGTTGAGTGTAGGACTGGTAATTTCTAGTTCCTTGAACAAATGGTTGACCAGAAGGTGGTTGGAAACCTTGAGATTGATACTGACCTTGAGTTTAATCACCTTGAGGCACGTATGAAAACTGGGGTTGACCTTGAGGTATATATTGATACTGGGGTTGACCTTGAGGCATATATTGAGTCTGAGGTTGACCTTGAGGCATATATTGAGTCTGGGGTTGACCTTGAGGCATGTACTGTCCCTGAGGTATGTACTGACCTTGAGGTTGCCCCACAGGCGGAATTTGACTGCCTTGAGGTTGCCCCCCAGGCGGTATTTGACTGCCTTAAGGTTGCCCCCCAGGCGGAAATTGATTACCTTGAGGTTGCCCCCCAGGTGG
>APFE031704158.1:17791-33306 GCA_000404065.3 Pinus taeda | reverse complement strand
TCCGAGGTTTACCATTTTTAATACGTGAATATCTTCTATCATTCCCAATGAGGAAGGATTGATTACCTCACTGGTTCAAATATGATCTCGTGCTTCTCCTTTAAGAGGAGCTTTCCTAGAGCATAGATGAAACAATTGGATTTTTTCCTACCGCAAGATTGACTACTTGCTTGTTTTAACTATCTTGAAGAGTTAATTACTCCCTACTCCAAGATACTAGCCTAAGCTATGTTCGTGAATAAGAGCCCTAGAAATAAAAATATTGCTAGATGAATTTTAATTAAGTGTTAATTTTATTGGTTGTTTCTTAAGTCAAAAGGTATGGAGATGAAAATTTGTGGTGTGAAGACTTGACTCCAAAACACTAAAAAATGCACCTAAGATGATCAATTCCTTTTCTTTTCAATGAATCTCTAGCTAAAGGAAGAGTTAAGAATGCAATTTCTTTTGAAAAGAAAACATTCCTTCAACATAAAAACGAAAAGAAAAACTTTTTGTCTTTTTATTTTTCAATACACTCAAACGAAGCTACGAATTATGCTCATGAAATAAATCCCTTTTCGTTTCAAAACTCAAAACTAGAAAAACAATGTTTTCAAAAGAGAAAGTAGAATTTCTAGGCAACACACTCAAAACTATGCAAAATCTAATCTTGAGATCTAACCTCTTAAAACTAATGAAATAAAAGCTTCAATTTTTTTTGAGGATGTTTTTACTTAGTTATTCAGAAAACTAAGGATTAATTCATTCAGCAAGACAAATCAACCAAAAACATCCAGCTATGTTTTTATAAAAAATGAAATTCACAACTTATGACCAAGTTCGTTCAAAGTTTTGCAAAGAGAAAAAAAATTGATTTCTCACCAAAAGAAACATCTCACAAACCAGCCAGACTTATCAAGAAGACAAAAGATTCCAGGGTGATCTAAGGTCTCTTAGGCTTCTAAGCTTCAAGTCACTACAAAGACTGAGTGAGGACCAAACCAAGCATGCAAAAACTTCTAGAAATTCATCCAAAACACAACACCAATGGAACATATGAGAGACTTTTAACAGGATATATGTAGATCTGGGTAGAGGATAAAAGTAACAAAAATAATCTAAACTAAACTAGACGAAAATATTTAAAGATTGTCAAAAATTTTGACAGGGTCCGCAGGCCCCTAGTGAAACCAGGTGCGGTACTGCTCTATGCAGTAAATTAACAGTGCGGACAAGTCTGCACTGTAACTTAAATAGAACGTGCGGTCCTTGTAAAAATTTCTAAAGAATAAAAAATCAATCCAGGTCTGAAAAACTACCCAATCCCACACACATCAAGTAAAATCCAGAAACAAAAAATCAAGTTTCTCAAATCAAAGATAAAGGAAAATTAAACAATCAAATCCCGTCCCTAGTTTGGTCGCCAATTTGTTAAGCGGATAAATCGTTCTTGCAGACAAGACTGATCTCCCTAGTATCAATTGATATCTAGCAACAAGCAGGACAAGCAAATCTAATTTTTTCTAAACATATTTCAATTCATTAATAAAAACTAAGAGGTGTTTTATAGACCCTACCTTAAGTCCAAGGCTAGTTTGTGGTAGCCTTGCTCCAACAGCTTCAAAGAGTTTCCTTTTAATAACCTGCAAACAAAAACAAGCACACATCAAAGAACACCTGCATAGCTAACATAATAAATGATGTTCATCATAGTGATCAAGGAGTCTATGAAATAAACCATTAAACACAACCTATTGAGAAAAATAAACTTGATTGTATTAACTTTGAGAAAGAAGAACTTTACAACCTTGGTGCCTTGATGCTGTATAAGCTCTTCCCAGGGTCCAGGCAAGAATCTCCTCTACTTTGACAAGCCTCACTCTCTCCCAAATGAGACCAAAAGGTATGTGATCTTTCCTCTCAAAAGCTCAATTAGGAAGACTAATTTCCAGCAGCATATACCCTAAAAAATATTCAGCTTTCAACCTCCCAAGTAACCAGCCCAAAGCTTCATTTTATAGTGCAAGGGAAGGAGGTTATATGTCCACCATTGAAGGGATAGAGTCCTCCTTCAAGGGGATAAGCTCCTCACATCAAGTGGTTAGCTCCTTAAGGAACGGGATGCCTGCACCCTCA
The DNA here is from genome assembly GCA_000404065.3 of Pinus taeda. Lineage (NCBI taxonomy): Eukaryota > Viridiplantae > Streptophyta > Pinopsida > Pinales > Pinaceae > Pinus > Pinus taeda. The sequence goes on along the minus strand of APFE031704158.1, from coordinate 31,188 downwards.
AGGAGCGAACTTGCCAGCGCAAGATTCCCTCTAGAAGCTTCTAGAATTGACTCAAAGTGAGTTTTTAAGAATAAACTTGCACCTTTTTAACTTTTACAAGGGTTCACACCCATAAATGCAGATACAGAGCGGTCAGGTGCGCAGGGGACATGACCAATGGGTGCGGTACCGTATGTAATGCTAAGAGAAAGTGCGAAACTAGAGTTTTAGAGATTTTTAAGGACTTTATCTCATTTTCAAAGCTTGATATGCAGAGCTGAGGTTTAAGACTTGCAAAGGAGGTATGCATGAGTGTTGATAGACTCATATTGATTACAGAAAGTCATGGTGACAATTTTTCGTGTAACAGTGCCTTGGATGAGATAGGGTCAAAGCCCTAGAGGTCAGAGCCTCATCAGAAACCAAGTTAGTGCTTGGGAATAATTATCATACATTGTACTTATTATTTTATACTCAATAAAATTATTCTTATACGTTTCTCCTATCACGTTGTAAAGAATCTAACTAGTAATAATAACAATTGAAAGAAAATATTGATTCAGCCCCCTCTCAGTATCTCCAGCAATTGGTATCAGAGACAACTTCTTCATAATCAACCTAACAGTTGGAAGAAGGATTCTTAGTTACTATGAAAAATCAAGAAGTACCAGGAAGTCTTCCTTTGTTCAATGGCACAAATTTTGGTTTTTGGAAACAAAGAATGTCCTACTACTTAATGTCCCTTGGACCTAAAGTTTGGCATTCGATTTTGAATGGGTACACTGCTCCTTCCACTCTTCCAATTGACCAAGACGAAAGGAAATCTTACATTGCAAATGCCAAAGCCTTAAATTCCATCGCTAGTGGAATCACTGATTTTGAATTTACAAAAGTCATGAATTATGACTCGACCAAAGAAGTATGGGATAAGCTGGCAAAGGACATTAAGTAGTAGGAAATTCATTTTTTTCAAAAAACAAAAATTTGTGCCATCGAACAAAGGACGCCTTCCTGACACTTCTTGATTTTTCATTGTGACTAATAATCCTTCTTCCAACTGATAGGTTAATTATGAAGAAGTTGGCTCTGATACCAATTGTTGGAAATATTGAGAGGGGGGTGAATCAATATTTCCAACATTTTGGTCGCACTAATGCACCTTCCACATTTCAAGGTTTCATGAATTACATTTTCAAACCCTTCCTTAGAAAATTTGTGTTATTATTTTTTGATGATATACTAATCTACAACAAGTCTTAGAAGGATCACGCTCAACATGTTGATAGGGTGCTCAAACTATTGGAGGAGAAACAATTATATGCAAAACCTCCAAATGTTAATTTAGAGTACAAGAGGTGGAATATTTGGGTCATATTGTATATCATGAGGGTGCTAAGGTAGAACCTAACAAAATTAAAGCCATTAAGGAATGGCAAATCCCCACAACATTAAAGAATCTTCTAGGATTTATCAAGTTGAGAGGGTATCGCAAGTTTGTTAAGAATTATGGGAGAATAGCAGCACCTTTAACATCATCACTAAATAAATATTAATTTTCTTGGACTCCATAAGTAACAAAGGAATTTGAACAAATTAAAGAGGCAATGTGCCAAGCACCGGTCTTAGCTACGCCAAACTTCACAAAAAATTTCATTGTGGAATGTGATGCCTCGGGAAATGGAATTGGTGCTATTTTAATGCAAGAAGGAAGACCCATTGATTTTGAAAGTCATCCAATGAAAGGAAAGTATTTAGAAAAACCTATTTATAAGAAGGAAATGTTGGCAATGCTACATGCACTAAGGCAATGACGATCTTACCTAATGGGAAGACACTTCAAGGTAAAAACAGATCATGATAGTCTTAAATAATTTTTGGAACAAATATTATCTTCAGAAGAGCAACAAAATTGGGTGAAAAATATGTTGGGTTATGACTTTGAAATCATCTACAAAAAAGGGAGGCAAAATGTTGTTGAGGATCCACTCTCAAGAAAGGATGAGGATGTGGAAGCATTTCTTTGTGTCATTTCTATTATCCAACCTAAGTGGATAACCAAAGCAAGGTATGAATGGAAAAATTATGAAGAGGTGTGGTCACTCATTCAAAAGTTGCAGCAAGATCCCAATAAATCTAATACATTTAGCTGGAAAAATGATTCATTATGGTACAAAGATCGCTTATATCTTTGTAATAATTCCCAACTCAAACCAAATATTCTTTTGGAATTGCACACCTCTCCCTTAGGAGGGCACTTAGGATTTTCAAAAACTACCATAGGGTTAAGATGGAATTTTTTTGGGATTTCCATAAATCTGATATTCAAAATTTTGTGGCAGAATGTTTGGTTTGCTAACAAAATAAAGTTGAGACAATTAAGACCCCGAGTCTGTTCCAACCTTTATCCATTCCATGTCAACGTTGGGAGGACGTCTCAATGGATTTTATCATAGGTTTACCAAGTCTGAAGGAAAGAGTGTCATCATGGTGGTAGTTGATAGACTTGCCAAGTATGCACACTTTTGTGCATTATCTCATCCTTTTAAAGAAAATACAGTTGCTACTGCATTTATGGAAACAATTCAAAAGATTCATGGAAACCCAAAGATTATAGTAAGTGACAGAGATCCCATTTTCACTGGAAATTTTTGGACGGAATTATTTTCTTGTCTTGGTACTCAAGTAACTCATAGCTCATCTTATTATCCACAATCTGATGGGAAAACTTAGATAGTGAACAAATGTTTGGAAGTATATCTTCGTTGCTTTATATATAATAAACAAAAACAATGGGTCAAGTGGTTATCTCTAGCTGAATGGTGTTATAACACTTCCTTCCAAACTACAAAAAACATGACCCCATTTATGGAACTTTATGGATATCATCCACCATCCATCGCATCATATTTAAGAGAAAATTTTAAAGTTCAATCAGTGGAAGATCACATCAAGCATCAACAACAAGTTCTCCAACTCTTAAAGGATAACCTCATTATGGTGCATAGTCGAATGAAATAATAGGCAAATCAACATTGCAGTGAAAATTGTTTTGATGTAGGTGCCTGGGAATTTTTATGGCTACGACCATACAAACAAATGTCTCTCAAGCAAGCTAAGAAGGATAATAAATTAGCACCCAAGTACTACGGTCCTTACAATGTGTTGCAAAAGATTGGTACTACGACATACAGATTGGAGTTGTCTGTATCTTCCCAAGTACACCTAGTTTTCCATGTTTCATGCTTAAGGAAGGTTATCGGTGACAAGCTTCCCATTCAAACATTGTTTCTAGAACTTGACGGAGCAGGAAAAATCATATTTTAGCTTGAAGCAGTCATGGAAACAAGAACCCGATAATTATGGAATCGAGCAATTTCAGAGTATCTCACAAGTGGAAAAACTTACCCTTCGAAGATGCCACATGGGAGGATGAGAATTTTATACAGAATCATCCAAACTACTCAACCGTTGAGGACAACATTTTTTTGAATGATAAGGGCATGTTAGGTCCCTATGATACTATGGTAGCCCCCTTATTGTTATTATTAGTGTAGCTCCCTTATTGTTATTTTTGTGCCCATGTAGCCCCCATATTGTTATTGTTGTGCCCCATAGAAGCCCACTATTGTTATTATTGTGCCCTTACATTATTATTGTTATGTAGGCTCTGGTTATATTCGAAGGGTAAGTTTTTCCATGCATACATCACAGGAAGGGGTACATCTGTTCCCCGTTCTTAAAAAAAATGAAATATTAAGGTTTTTTATACTCATGATATTTGGTTTTAATTCGATGGTAAAAATGTTAGAATTTTAAGGTTTTGCACAATCAGGTTATTCGAACTTTAACCCTATGCTTGAAAATTGTTGGAATTTTAGAATTTTAAAGATCATAATTTTTATTTTTAATGTTATAAATATTGGAATTTTAACCTTTAAAAAGGGGTGGTGTAACATCACTAATTTTCAATTTTGGTGTGTTTTTTTCATGTTTTTTCACACACAAAATAGAGGGTTTTTGGGCTAGAGTTCTTGTTTCGAGGTGACAATTCTCATTAAGTTGGTAATATCATTTCAAGACAAGGTAAATAGAACAACCAAATCTGTTGAATAGATTCAACACCAAGAATATGTTCATGATATCATGTAGAAAGCTAATGCTAAGTACAAGTAGCAAAATGACCAACATATGCTTCCACACAAGTTTCAAGTTGGTGATATAATGTGGTTGCATTTACAAAAAGAATGCTTCACAACCACCCTTTGAAAGCTCAAAACACTCTGATATGAGTCTTACACAATTACAAAGTCTATGGATGAAAACACTTTTGAAGTGAGCATTTCCCCTTTTCTTGCCTTGCACCTAATACTTATTGTGGAGTTGCTTTGACCATATTTTTCCACCTCTGTTGGACACTTCAGATGCAACTTAGCAATATCCTTTGCAAAACTCAATCTTGATTGAATTGAATATGCTACAATGGATTGGGTCATGGACACCAAGACAAAGGATACCCACCAACAACCCTTGTAACACTACTAGGTTGTTAAAGCAAGCCAATTTCTTCACCAAAGCAAGTCGCTCACTAGGAGCCCAATTTAGCAGATTTTCCTAATTCAATGATGGAACTTGACGCAATGGAGACCATTACTTCCTTAGGGTAGGGTGGTAGGCGAGTGGGGGAAGGAATGATCAAAGTGGATATTGATGACCATTCAAATCTTCTATTGACTCAATGATTCTCTATCTTCTCGGAAAATTTTCTATGGGTTTTGGGTTCAAAACTTTTGAGGTCATTTTGAAGTCCTAAACGATGAATTTTCACAAATCGGGGGTGAAGTGGTTGCCATGGGATTCCATGACCAAATCAAAATTTATATTCCTTGGATAATTATTTAAAATGAGCTACATTACACCCCAAATAAATATTGTATGCAAAAGTTGCACCCCTTGGTAGTTGATGTACCAATTATCTTAGGGCTCGTAAACTTTTTGGTGCTTCATCTTTTAGGGTCAATGTTTTGGACCTTTAACGTCCTTTCTTTATGTTAAAAGGCCATTCTTTCAATCTCTTGTGATAGCTTTTGTGAATGCATGTAACAACATCTCTCTCGTCAAAGATAGATAACACCATTCTAGCTAGTTTGTGTTTTACAATGTTCTGCTATTTTATTTATTAATAGAAGTTAGGTTTTCACTATATTAATATACTCTCTATTATATTTCTCTGTGTGTTGTTTTTCATTTCCTTTCATCCCTTTCATTTCATTCCTTGTGCAACTTGAATTAGTGGTATCAGAGAAATTTTCTCCTTGTTGTTTTTGGGTGCATCCTCTCAACAACGTTAAGGTACATATAGCTGGGTCTTGAGATAATCTCACTTAAGAATGATTTCTCTTACCAACCAAAGTGACCTTCCACAATTGAAGAAAAGAGTGATGAAAAAGTAGGAGATCTTATCAAATTGTTGCTTGAGAAATCACTCGCATGTCCAAGGAATGAGATGATGAACAATTTTCCCTAGATCCTTTGACTGCTTCAAACAATTACAAGGGCACCTTCAACCGACAATAATTTCAGAGGAGAAACACCCTCCAAGGTATGAGTTAGCTTTGATAACCCATTATTTGAAGGCCACATAGATGCAGATTCTTTAGAGAAATCTATCCAAGTTGAGTATAAAAAACTCCAAACCATAGTTGGTTTTCAAGTGTCATAGTGGCCTACACATCTACATATAAACAAACATGGATTTTGTGGAAATCTCACTAGGATCCACTTATCAATATGCTTTCAAAATGGAGTAGAAACTGAAGCAGAGGAATAAGTGAGAGTTCCAGTATGCAAATAAATTGCAATAATGTTAGAAAATCAGAAAGGTAGTAAATATTTTCTTGTTCTTGATAATTACTTGTGATGTTTCTTATTATTACAATTCTTTATATATTCTTTATTTAGTTCATCAAGCAATTACCAATAGCAACAACACATAAAACAACAGACATCAGATGTAGGCACATGCTAGGGAAATCCCCCCTTGAGGGAAAAACCGAATCAAGATAATTATTCCTTTCAATAGTATTCTTTGAGACTCTTCATCCTAGAACAAGACCAAACCTTCCCTCCACACCAAGTCATCCTCCTATAATTTCGGCCTCTTCCCAGAAACTTCGACTATGCAACAACTTACAATGAATAATAACTTCCGACAATAGTGAAACTTGGAAGACTTTGATATCCCAATCTAGGACATGAGAGAGAGAGAGAGAGAGAGACCAAAATTTTAATTTTCCTTGTCTCCTTATAATTACCCAAACTTGCATTCACTTCGGCTTCCCAGCAACAAACTTCGTGCCTTTTCCCAACTATAAGAGAACTTCACACTTTTGCTCAACAACAAGAGATTTTCACACTTCTTCCCAGCTACAAGATAATTCAAATTTGATGATCGAATGATGCTCCAAATGAATTCAACAACCTTCCTTTTATAGGCTTCTTATGGGGTCGAATAGGGTCCTTAGGCCAACTTGATATTCTTCTAGGACGACATGGTGTGGAGGTTACATACTTCATATTTGACTCGATACTTAACATTTTTACATGATTCAAAAACCCAAGAAGGGTCTCCTTGAATTCACACTAACTCTATGGCCTTAGAATAAATACTAGAAGTTCTCAATGGGGACTTTGACCTAAGACAAGGTGACCCAAGCATGAAACCCATGCTTTTATATAAGTCATAATAGTAATAATAAAAATTCTTTTCTTTATTATTTTGACAAGTACATTACATGATGACTCAAGTACATTATTGAAGACCAAACATAGTTACATTTTCTAACACTCCCTCTTAATAACTAGGGAGGTATTCATAATGTACATATACAATGTAAGATCTCAAACCATATCAACCATGAAGAAATTTAGGCACTGCAATGCCATGGACTAGATTCCTGACCAGAGAAATCTATCCAAACAATCACTCAATAGTTTAGGTACTACAATGCCATGGACTAGACTCTTGACCAGGGAAATCTATCCATGTGGGACTAAGATGGACTCAAGCTTTCAACCCCTTTAGGTACCCTCAGGATTAATTGCTAACCATCAACCCAAAAATCTAGGTGTGTATCCAAAACAAAGCTCAATAACCAACAACGCCTTTCCAACTTCGAGGCTCAGACATCAACATAAAGTGTCAACTAGATGTCTTCCTAGGCAATGCTTCACTCACAAAGCCTCAACACCCCTTGATCCAACAAATCAAGAATGACCAATCTCTCCCAATCAAAATGATTGGTAACCAACATGCTATCAAATCCTTTGAGAGTTTCACCTATACAAACACAACCCCGATCAATAATATAGTTTCACATGTACACAATCAAATACAAACTTCCAAGGTCTTTCAGACAACTTGATGTTGCTTCTCAACTTTCCATAGTAGGACTATCAACTGAATCTTTGACAAAGGATTCCCCAATCATATGTTTTCCTTCCTACTTCTCACACAACAACATATCCTCCAAAATTCATTCTTCAATTAAAACCAAGCTATGCCCTCCTTCTCAACCAAGAAGCACCTCTTCATCCGAACTCCCCCTTAACCTTAGGGAGATCTCTTTTATTCATGCTTCCTCCGGGAGATCAACTTCTTCTTTTTTGACATCGAAGAATCTTTTGTGGCTTCCAACCATTTCATCAGAGTTATCATCAACCTCATCATGCTTATCACATCAACGAGCATCTTCACCAAGTTGAAGATTGTGTACTTGAACAACTTAAATAGCAAGTACAACCAAATCTATAGAAGCATGATGTTAGCCATATCAGAATCATGGAAGAATTTCATCTTTATACATATCAAATACCCAAACAAGAGACATATACTCTTCAATGTCTTTCTAGGGAATTTTGTCACACACCCTAGACTACTTCAGAACACTTCTCATTCCATTTATGGCTTCAATTTTTCTACCTTCCTTTAACATATAGAAAACCGTAGAAACAATTCAAAACACATATAGATCTACAAAGCATCTAACAAAATACATATGTTAGACTTCTCACTAGGGATTCACACAAATCATAGATTTCATACAAAAGAATCAATCAAAGTCAATCACAACTTAGTCATTAACCTAACCAACTTTCATTAGGGTTAGTTCCAACCCTTAGATTTTCAAACAACCATCAATCAATCACTAACATGACCAACTACAATTGGGGTTAATCGCAAACCCTAGATTTCTGATCAATCATCAGTAATCGAAACCATCTAAGAGTCAAATTTCACAAATCTCGAATTATCATACTGTCAACATTCATCAGCGTTTTCTACTTCGACTAAGGTTTAACTCCAAAACCATAGAATTCCAATTTCACAATCTCAACAATCTTACACAAATCTCAAATCATCATATTTTAGAGATTTTCCTTTAACTAAGGTTCAACTCCAAAAAACCTTAGAATTCTATTTTCACAATCTCAACAATCATTAAATACATAGATCTCAGATTGTTATATTACACACATTAGACAATGTCACCACTAGGATTTAACTGCAAAACCCTAGATTTTCATTTTCGAACAATCATTTAGATAGTTAGATTGTTATATCACACATACTAGAAAATTCAACTTCACTAGGGTTTAGCTATAAAACCCCAGATTTTTCAAATATCATAATCCTATATTCTCATACAAGGACTTCCATTAAATCCTTAAACTTATTACCATCAAAGACTAGGTCAACACACATATCTAGGAAATCATAATCATTCATAAGCATATCATATGTTGGACAACATTAATACATATGATCTAGACCAACCTAGGATTTCAACCAAAAAGGGACATATCTATATATGCTTAGATTGCATCATCATGCAATACAGTTCATATCATGTGTTAGTCAAACCCATCTACAGAAATATCAATAAAAGTTAGACACACAACCACCTTGATTACACTAGGGTTTGACTAGACAAACACACACATACCAAGGAGATCATTTGTAAGACAATATAAGTGTCTTGCTCACACATTCCACCAAACCCTAATGAGCAACATTGCCAAAACTTAAAAGGTTCAGGATTTTAGACCTTATCATTTCGACTGTAACAAGTTAGGTTTTCCCAATCATACCAAAATCCCAAACATGACAACTTCAACTAGCATTTCACACCATCCCTAAGAAATTTAGGGTTTCAGACATTCACATTAGCATACCCTTTGGTTAGGGTTTTCTAGAACCTATCTAGGGTTCTATTCAATCAATTAAGAATGGGGTGGGTAGACTTATCCAGAGATGAATCACTCAAATAAGAATCACTTGTCTTGAGAGATCCTCATTCTTGTAGATGTTTTCCCTAATCAAGACAATATAGGGAGAAAGGTGATTAGTATTTAATATAATCAAAACTAAATGAGTACATGAACCCAAAACTAAGAAGACATGAGATACTTATCTTTGAGAGTTGTTGGGGGTTCCCTCCAAAGCTTGAGGGATACCTACAAACATATAAAAACAATACAAAAATGCCTTTTCCAAAATTTGTTAAAAACCTATAGTTTGTAAAACATATAAAACAAGATATGTAAAGCTACAAGCAAGGGGCTTAATAGTGTAAGTCCCTAATGTCGGGTTCTTCGAGCTTGAATTTATTTGAGTCTCCTTCTATAGCATGGTTGGCTTGATCCCTTTCTCTCTTCTTATTCTTTGGATTCTCGAGACAATCACTTTGTAGTGACCCTTCTTATGACATTGATATCACTTTATCTTAGACATGCCAACTTTCTTTCTTGGTCCCTTCGATCTCTTTCCTTTATGATGAAAAATGTATGTATTTGATACTCCTTTAGGATTGGTAACCATAGAGATCCCTAGTTCTTCTTGACTGCACGTAGTCCATAATTATTCAAAGGTGGGAGCTACCTTCCTACTGTTGAAACCTGCAGCAAATGCACCCCAAGAGGGTGGCAATCCTAATAGAGCAATGATCACATGTACTTTGTCTGGAACAATCTCATCAATGACCAAGAGATCATTCCCGACTATAACTATCTTCACAAAGAAAGTTGTCACAATATCTTCTTTAGTCATATTCATAGTTGTTAGCTCATTCTTGAAACTTGCTACTTGTCCAATGTTCTTAATAGTAAATAGTTTCGACAAGGGTTCATACATTTCCTGAGCATGATCGATGTTAGCTATGAATGGGACAAGATTGTCCTTTATCCCTTCTACCATCAGAGTCATGGCCACCAATTCTAATTCCATGTATTTCACTTTGTCGGCATCACTGGATTCCTTTGTAGGTTTCTTTACATTTCTTCTTACGAAATCCAGTACCTTGTTCTTTTCAAGGATTAGGTCAATCCTCTTCTTCCAGGACTTGAAGTTAGAGGCTCCTTCAAGTTTTTTCTTTCCCTTGATTGAGTTAGACATCTTCCTTGAATGTAGTACACTCCTTCCCTGAGATGATACCTTGATTGGGTGCTAGAGACTTCCTTTTTCTTCCTTCTTCACCAAAGCTCTAATACCATGTTAGAAAATCAGAAAGGCAATAAATATTTTATTGTTCTTAATAATTACTAGTGATGTTTTTTATTATTATGATTATTTATATCTTCTTTCTTTAGTTCATCAAGAAATTACCAAAAGCTACAACACATAAAACAATAGACACCAGATGTGGGCACATGCCAAGGCAAAACCCCCCTCAAAGAGAAAACCTAGTCAAGATAATTCTTCTTTTCCATAGTATTATTTAAGACTCTTCATCATAGACCAAGACCAGACCTTCCCTCCACATCAAGTCTGCCTCCTAGAATTTCGACCACTTCCCAGCAACTTCAACTATGCAGCAACTTACGACAACTGGTAGCTTCCGACAATAGTGAAAATTGGAAGACATGAAACACAAAGAGAGAGAGAGAGAGAGAGAGAGAGAGAGAGAGAGACCAAATTTTTGATTTTCCTTGTCTCCTTAGACTTCTCCAAACTCGCATTCACTTTGGCTTCCTAGTAATAGACTTAGCACCTTTTCCCAGCTACAAGAGAACTTCACACTTCTAACCAACAACAAGATATTTTCGCACTTCTTCCCAGCTACAAGAGATTTCGAACTTGATGATAGAATGATGCTCCAAATGAATTTGATGGCCTTCCTTTTATAGGCTTCTTGTGGGGTCGAATAGGGTCCTTAGGCCATCTTGATCTTCTTTTAGGCCAACATGGTGGTTACATAATTCATAGTTGACTCAATACTTAAACTTTTTACATTGTTCAAAAGCCCAAGAAGGGTCTCTTTGAATGTACACTAACTCTATGGACTCAGAATAACTCCTAGAAGTCCTCAATGGGAACTTTGACCTAAGACAAGGTGACCCAAGCATGAAACCCATGTTTTAATAAGTCACAATAGTAATAATAATAAATTTTTTCTTTATTCTTTTAACAAGTAAATTACATGATGATTCAAGTACATTATTGAAGATTGAACATAGTTACATTTTCTAACAAATAGAAGCCCAAGAAAGACAACCCAAACTCATAGAACAAGGGATAAAGTAAGGAGAGCCAACCTCAATATAAACAACCCAAGTCACATGCAAAGAAGGATAATGGAAATTCAAAAAATATCACTGGAAAGTGGTGTGAGTTCCATAAAATCCCTTGGCACAACACTAATGAATGTTGTTCAAAACAATCACTATTGGAGGAGCTTAATGAAAAAGAAAGACTATGGCTCCAATTTCGATTCAGAACATGATAAAGTAAAGCAGATCATCAACACACAATCCAACACTACCATTGCAATTGCAAAGATCCAACCAAAATCTAGAGGAGCATGAAGAGGGGGAGTGCCTATGCCATTCATAGATGTGGGTGAGGGGAACCCCACTACATTTTATCGTTGATAGTGGGAGTTGGAAGAACGTTATCTTGACGAAGGTCATCAAAAGATAGAAACGGTCAAATAGTGTAACATCACCAATTATACACCATTGGTCAATTGAGCCATGGATGAGTCATTTGTGTCAATTTGCAATGTTGCATGTCCTACAACACCAACCTTCAAAGATGAGATATTGCGTGATGTAGCCTCACTCGAAGTTTGTGATGTTATTTTAGGACAACCTTATATGTAGAAACATCATGTTGTTTATGAGTTTTGTCCCCATAGTGTCATTATTAGTCTAGAAGGTCAACTTTATAGGGTACCAGAGGTAGTTCTAACTATTGCAATTTCATTGATCTCATATAAAAAGTGTTGAAAGGTAATCTCTCAAACTACCAAGTTTGTCTCCTTCAGGTTTTGTTCAAAAGGTGAAAGGAAGCTCACTGCAACCACCACAACCTTAAAGGTCTAGCATTAAACTCTCATAACAAGAGGATATTACTTTCATTCGTTAGATTATAAATATCTTGTTCTAGGATATTATAATTTAAGAGATCTTTCATTTATTTTTTTATAAAAGGTAGATTTTGATAGGCGAAAAATAACAAATTGCAATATAAATCCTCTTAGCATTATTGTCAAATATTTATATCCAAATGTACTGATTGATAGGGTCCTTCTTATGAACCTGAATGTGAGGAGAACCATTTTATTTTGTAACAAAGTATTCCTCTAATCCCTCTGCAATAAGACTTCTTGTTCCATGTTAACCACACGATGAATCCATTATGTGAGGCACCCTAGAGTCATCATGCTCCCATGTTTCAAATAGAAAAATAATATCAATTTCACTCAGGATCCAATTTAACATAAGACCTTTACACCATGGAAAGTCACAATAGTTCCAAAAAAAGATCTAGTGTTCCAAATTCTTAATTATTATTATTTTTCTTGTATCTATACCTAATAATAACTTTTTTTATTTCTAATTATTGTCCATTTCCCTTTCATTTTGGCTTTCTTTACCTTTTGAACCTCATTCCTTAACACAGCTTAGTCTCTTGGAATGAGGTCATCATTTATAAATATTCCTAAGCCATTTAAGCTTGGAGATTTATTAGGTATGACATGAAAAATTTCACAAAATATTAATAATAATAAATATATTAATATTGACAAAATGAAAACTAAAGAAGTTCTTATTGCATTGATGTGTAACTCCCACCTTACTCAATATGGATTTAATAAGTAAAATTTGAGGGAAAAAAGATTAAACAAAATTACAAAATTAATATTTCAATATCAACCACAAATAAACTATTTCAATGTTCAACACAAGTAAAACATTTATATATAAAGTATTTGAAAATAAAAATTATTGCTTTGATTTATACGGTCACTTCTATATCTCAATAGGAGAAAGATGTAATTACTATGTAGTTGGTATGAAGTATTTACAAAATATATTTTAATGTCCAGTGTAAATAAAATATTTTAATATCCACTTCTTTT
>APFE031704157.1:12616-41314 GCA_000404065.3 Pinus taeda | reverse complement strand
CTTCTATGGGGCACAATAGTAACAATATGGGCACAATAGGGGCACAAAAATATTAATAAGGGGTACAACTACAATAGTAATGGGGTAATCACTAGTATTATGGGGACCCAACATACGCACAGGTACTTATAGCGACGACAATGGAGGTAAAATGTCAATATTATTAAGGTAAAAAAGCAAGTTCCCACTAATCACTTTTGACAAGGATTGCGCACACAACATTGAGTCGTCGTTGAATGAAGTGAAAGGTGAAGGAAACACACATGTTTACCATTCGATTGACCGTCTAAATTTGCTAGTAATTTTGTTGGTAATATCTAGAAATGCATTCAAACATGACAAGAAGTCAAGAAATTTCGGAACCTATGGAAACAAATGATCTAGGACAAGTGAAAATTGCCTCATCTGCCAAAGCTAGGAAGTGGATTTGGGTCAATGGAAAACAATATCGGGGCATTTTAAAATGAAGACTAGCTCGTCTAAAATGGGAGCAGACAAGGAAAAAATAGTCTTAAAGGGAAAGTAATCGGGCCCTTCACAATAAGCATTCAAACAAGTCTCCTCTGTAAGCATGTGGAAACAACAAGCCCAGAGGAATAGTCGTTGATGATTCTTCCTTCTATAGTCTCACATCCACACCTCTCACCTAGTCATCTGATCTTTATGTGAAATAATTGTTAAATGTAAAACAAAGGCTGAGGGTTTTAGAAGCTAAAGAGCAGGAAGGAGATCATAAAATTCATATAATAACTGTTGAGAACAAGGATTTAGCAGAAAGCAATAAAGTTTTGAAAGAACTAGTGGCATTGCTACAGGAAGTTCTCCTGATAGGGAAGAGAGAATGACAATGCATGAAGGCGGATGTGCAAAACATAAAAAAAATTGTAGTGGAAAGTAAAGAGGTGGTGAATCTGAAACCATCCCAGGATAAAGGGAAAGAGGTTGCCCAAATAGACAACCATGAAGAGAAAACGAGAGAAGAAAGGAAAGGAGATTCCACAAAAGTTTCCAAAACTTGGGCTCAAGTTATTAGCAATTCTGTTAATAGGGAAGGAGAAACAAACATTCGAGTTGACAACATGCAAGATAGAGAAAGTAAAGGAAGACAAAATAGAGCAGCAAACATAATTACTAAAGGGGTGAAAGACTATGGGAAAAATGAATGTACTCTTGACCTTGAAAGGGACTTCTTGAAAGACAAGTTGTTATGGCAAGGACAAATATGCCAAGCAGGAGGGTGGGTAAGTTTAATAGTGAAAGAGACAGGCCCATAAAATTCATCATGCCTAGCTTGTATGATAAATATATCATTCTAAGCAAGAAGCATCTCTTGAGGGGTTCTCACTTTTTTCTAGAAGAATATTTCACTGTAAGACAACAAGAGGAAAGGAGGAAGGAAATGTTAAACGTTAGGGTAGCAAGAGATGAAGGCAAGAGAGCATGGATATATAAAGGTAAAGCTGTGATAATATGATTTGGACCTCCTTCCAAAGCAGAGGAACAATATGGTAATAAAGAAGAGGAAACAAACTCTTCAACATGAAATAAGGAAGCAAGGCTAGTATGGGAAAGCAGGGAAAAAAACCCAATTGTGAGTCTTGCATGTCAAAATAAATATCAATCAAGTCATACCCAAGTTTCCTTAAGATTAGTTTGTTGGAACCAGAGAGATTACCCATGGAGACGAGGACCTGGGTTAGGGCCTATTACAGAGGATAGAGACATAATTTGATTAAAAGAAACACATAAGCATGAAGGGTGTAAGACACCTTTGTTTGAAGGACACTGGAAGATGGTAATGTGGAACAAGGTAACAGGGAATGGCAAATGACATGGGGGTATCATGGTATTAGTGAGGGAAAGAGAAGGTCGTCTCATTTAGTTAGAAACAGAAGACTCAAATAAACAATTCATTTGGTTTAAAATATCAAAAAATGGAAATCACATCAGAATTGTAGCATGTTATTTTGCGCTGCAAGTTTAAAAAATCTACAAAAGTAGAGGGCTTGACAACAAAGGTCTCTTTGCAGCCTTAAAAGCAGATATTACAACATATTCTCAGCTAGGTGACGTCCTTATAGTGGGTGATTTGAAAGCAGGGACTGCAAGTGAGCAAGCTAGCATTCTTTGTTGTAAATAAGACTGCAACCCTACTTGTCTGACAGAAGAGAGTAATCATCAGTGGGAAAGAATTTCAGAGGAAAAGCACTGCAATCTCTTTGGTGAACAATTGCTTACTCTATGTGGGGCCTTTGATTTAGTCATTTGTAATGGCTTGACTAGAAGGGAAAAGTCTGGTAATTTCACTTGCAATACTTACAATGGAGCAAGTGTAGTAGATTATGTAATTTTCTTGCATGGTTTGTGTGAGAAAATGGAGGAAGCTTTGATTGGAGATCAACTTTGGGACTTAAAATAAGATCCTAAGCCAATTCATTTAAGTTTCTCTTGGACTGGAAATAAGTAATTAGAATAAAAAACTCAACATGTTCAACAAAATCTCCCAAAGGGCAGAATTCTTTTAACTCCAAAAAATTGTAATACCTTCAAAATGATGCTAAAGAGACTCTCCGAGAAGGAGAAAATCCCAATTCATGGCCTTCATAGTCACGAATTAACACATTTAATTCAAAGCACACTTGTAAAGTGCAAAAGAGCAAAAATTAAGAAGTTTAAAACAAATTGCTTTCCAATTAATGCTTGGTTTGACAAAGAATGCAAAAAGTCAAGGAGAACGTGGAAAGAGTCAAACAAGGATAACATAAAGCTCAAGCTTACAAGCAGGTATTAAGAAAGAAAAAGGCCGATTTCATGGTTTCAAGGAGGGAAGAACTAATCTTCCTTGGGAAAAATAATCCCAAATTATTTTGGAAGGAGCTCCAACAGAGAAAGATGCAAATTGGAAATAGTATTACAATTTCTAAATGGTTTGAGTATGCAAGACAACTCTATGAGCATGATCCCAAGGCTGACCCTCCTCCCTTGGCCAACACTGATACTGAACTCTTCATGGTTCAAGAGGTAGAGATGGGTATCAAGAAGGTGGGCATTAGAAAAGCAAAAGACTTAGCTAAACTCCAAGCAGAGTATCTAAAGTGGGGCTCAAATATTCTTGCACCGCACATTACAAAAAAATTCAACATCATACAACAAGGGTTCCCCATAGATGGGACAACTAGTCTGGCAATACCTCTTTTCAAGAGTGGTGACATCAATAATCCCTCCAATTATAGGACCATAATGACAAACCCTTTGTTTGCAAAGTTATTTGCAAGCATGATAGAAAATAAAATCAACAAGTTGGGCAAAAGAAAGAGATAAGTGTGCTAAAGGGCAAACAAGTTTTAGACCTAAACATTCCATAGTTGATCACTGTATAACTTTAGGGCACATCATTGAAAAAGTTTGGGAGGAAAAGTAAGAAGTCTTTTTGTTGCTTTGTTGATTTCAGAAAAAAAAACGTTTGACACGGTTCCTAGGGATAAGCTTTGGCACATAATGGAGGAAATTGGGGTTCCTAAACATTTGAGAGCAGTTGTGCATAGGCTGTATGAAGAGGTGAAAGTCAAAATTAGAACTTCAACAGGCATTCTGAAAGTTTTAGAAACGATATCGAGGTAAAGCAAGGTTGCCCACTATTTCCTACCCTTTTTGGTTTATATATTAACAAGCTTGAGGAGTGATTAAATTCGCAAGGGGGTGATGGTATCTATTTGGGCAAGTTTGTTATAAGGCTTCTTTTGTATGTAAATGACCTTATTTTGATTGCTAAATCTGCTCTTGGTTTGCAAGAGCACTTACTGTCCCTTGAGCATTTTTGTAGAAGGGTGGGGATGCAAGTTAATTTAGCAAAACAAAAGTAGTGGTTTTCTCTAAAAAAAGAAAACATAACCAGCATAAGTTCTACTTTGAAGGCAACATTTATGGAAGAAGTTGTGGATTACAAATACCTCAGAATTGACTTCCACAAAAATCTAAGCTGGGATGACTGTAGAAAGACAAGAACTACGGGGGTTGGAAAGAATTTTATGCTTTTCAAAATAGGTGTAGAGAGGCAGAATTATGGGACTGGAAAACCACTCAAACTCTTTTTGGGCTTTTAGTGATTCCAGTGATTCTCTATGGTTGTGAACTATGGGCCAATAGTACATCCAACATGCAGTGGAAACAAATTGAGAAAATTTAGAAGTGTTTGATTACAAACAAATTCAAAATTAAAAGTGCAGTTCCTTATGCTATCTTGTTAAGTGAAACAGGGGTTGCTCATATTGAAGCAATTGCTATGGTGTGAGTCATAAGATATTTAAAAAAATGAGCAAATGGAAGAGGGTAGATGGCCTATGGTTGTCTTTAATGACATATTACATAAAAGAAAAAAGACTTGGATGCAACACAATAACAAATGGTTTAGTAAATGGGGTATTTGCTTGAACACGTGTCCCATAAACAATAAAGAGATAAAATCTTTTGTTATGGATAAGTTCCAGAAGAGTACTTGGGATAGGGAGCTAGGGATAAATAAAGAGTACTATATTGAAGTGTTTAATCCCACTCATAATCATCAACAAAAAGCATACATAGAGGCCAATATTTCTTGGAGAGCCAAAATTCTTATTGCGTAGTTAAAGACTAATTCTCATCAACTTTGTTGTGAAATAGGGCGATGGAAAAGGCCAAAAGAAGTGTGGGAGGAAAAAGTATGTATTTTTTGTTCTTTTGGAAAATTGAAAACATAAAAGCATTTCATTTTAGAATCCGAGGCCTTCAAAGGCAACAAAGAAAGTTATGCAAATATTATGGCAGCCAGCTTAGTGGGATAATCTATTTAGCAAGGGGTTTGTCGAGAAACCGAGAGCGTTTATTGTGAGGCTTCACAAAAAAATGATCGAATACATCAACGAGATGAAAAAACAATCAGTCCCATAAACTATCTTTAACCTCATAAACATTAAAATAATTTCTTTCTTCTTCCTACTACTCACTTTTAAAAAAAATGATCATAAAAGTTTTATGAGCCCAAATCCCATTTCTCACATTAAACCTACCGCCCATTCACTTTTAACATGGAGGATAAAGAATTTGAACTTTACACCTATACCTTAGAATACTTTAATATTCACCATTCTTTTTTCCAAGAATCTTTATATGCTTCTCTTTTGGCCAATCAAATAGGGACATTGTGAGACATTGTTATTTGAAGAATCTTACATGAAATCATCCATAGTTTTTTATGGAAACTTTGTGAACTGGTCTCACCGTGTTATTAATCTCTCACTGGAATCTCACTTTTACATGTTTACAAATTTTTCTTTATAAATAAAGATCCCCGAAAGAAACTCGGTGGGCAAACTCCCTGTAGAACGATTCTCGGATTTCGGGAAGGGGCAAAGGGGCGACCTGAGGAACTTACACCGCTCGACGGATAAAACCTCTGCACAACGACAGCGAGGAACTTTCACCGCAGTAAATTCTTGCAATATAATCCATGTGTAGCGGTACTGCGCCCTGAGGAACTTTATGTTACAAGGAAGGACACTATAACCGAAGGGAAAGAGAGGGAGGAGGGGACGCTGAAGACGAAGATGGTACATCTCACTCTTGAATTCGGGTATGGTACTATGAGGCAGGCCAACGCCTTCTTCTCCCATCGAATTTAAATGTTTCTGCTATCATAGCATAAATGGAGTTTATTGATTTTTATTTTCCTTTTCAATTTAAAGTTGATCTAAATTATTTGCTACTTAAACTAATATAATTTTATAACACTCCAGAACCGATTTGAATAATTTTTCATGGAGCACAGTTGTGACATCTTCGCCACTGTGTGATTCCGTCAGGTGGCTGTGTAAGTAGATAGGACTTGTGTTGTTTTCTGTGTGAAATTGCTATATGCAATCTTTTTTAACCAGATGTTAGTCAGAACAGTGAATAAGCTCACACCTAAATCGGCATTGTCACATCAAACCCAACCACCCATCCACTTTAACGCGCCTGTTACTCAATTTTAATACAGGTGATTAGAGAGCTATGCACTCAATTCCCTATTATCACATTAAACCCAACCATACATCCGCTTCTTTTATAGAGGATAAAGGATTTGAACTTTGCACCTCCACTTTAAAGTATGAAATATTTTATCAATGAGCCATATGACAATTCCTAGTCAAAGAGCACAACTTGGGAAGCTTTGTTTATTCTAATAATGAGAGCTGAAGGTCGTTCTCTTCAAACCACAACAGCATAATTAGTACTCTTGTCATGTCCACTGTTTCTTTCCTTGAAGTCTTGCAAATATATTTTCTTTCATTTTGAAGCCGGTGTTAGAATATTATGGATTATATTATTGAAGTTGGGAAATTGGTTTCAGAGATATAATGTTTCAGAAATGAGGCTTTTGTGATTTGAATTGTATTGAGCTTCTTCTTCCGGATCCATTACATTGGTAATTTTTGTGCCAATGTTAATAATCAATTTAATTTTGTGTGTTATTTCTGGGGTTTCATTCCTGTAGTCCTTTGCTGCTAAAACCAATAAGCAGAAAGAAACGAGTTGCCAGTTGAAAAGAAAACATGTTACTATATCAATTGCTTTTGGGTTGTAGTTGCTTTTGTTGCCTTTCTTTAGTTTTTTGCAATCTTTTATTAGAGTAACCAATACGAAATATACCAATGGTTAAGAGTTTTGTACTTTTCATGATTTTAATGATTATAATTGCATTTGATGACTCTAGGTTAAGTTGATAGTCTTTATTTTGGTGCATAAATGGATTATATTATGATACAAGAGGAGTTACTTAGCTTTAAAATCAAATCGATATTCAGTGGGCTATGGTCTTATTCTGGGCTCCCATTTTCTTCTGAGATAGAAGACGCGCCTTTTAAAATAAGTTCATGTTTGCTTGTAAACAAGACATAATCTGAGTTCAGCAGTGTCTTTGTTTGTTTTGTTTTTTTAGTGATTAGAGGAATTGGCAACTGGGCTGTTTTTGTAGTCGCGTGACAAGGGTTGATTCCGACTATAACTTTTAAGTGCCTACGTATGCCCCTTCTGCAGACATGGGTAAGTCAAGTGGAGTGAACCTCAAATCTCTTGGTACATAACAGTTCATTTTCACAGTGCTTGCCAATTGAGCTACACCTGGGGGCTCAGCAGTGTTTCTGTTAAAAAAATCTGAAAATCTAGAATCTATATAATGATATCTTCCCAGATCTGCCCATAGTAAGTTTTATAGCTAGACTGTTGTCGAAAAGTAACTAAATGATCCTCCTATACGCGATATATACAATCAACCTGCTATCAAACCAGCTACTTGATGCATTATGCTGAACCTGTTTTTATTAATGCACGGTGAAAATTCAAAAGCTTCTGCCATCGACACAGAATTACTCAGGCGGTGCTGGAGCTCCTAAAGTCTGGTTCACCATCTTAGCAAGGTCCACAATTCTCTTGCTTTTGCTAATTGATCTCTTGACTCCAACTTTTACGAGAATTTACTGGGCCATGGTCCTCAAATCCAGTGATATAATCTCTATGGGACACAGAGTAGAAGAATCTCATCCTGCTTCCCTCACTGAGATCCTTCCCCCTCATAACAGCTTAGTCCATCCTGTTGCATGAAGGCCTTGATGCTGGACACCATTTTTGAGTACCATATCCCATCTTCTGTTATCCTCATCAAGCTTTCGTTGCATAACATGTGCCGAGATAGATATCTTTCCTCTTGTTTCTTTAATGCTCTCCAAAATCTCCTCTATCATGTGTGTTATCATATCTGACACAACCCATTATGCTTCTTGTTTGATGGTCTATGGGACACAGAGTAGAAGAATCTCATCCTGCTTCCCTCACTGAGATCCTTCCCCGTCCAGACAGCTTAGTCCATCCTGTTGCATGAAGGCCTTGATTCTGGACACCATTTTTGAGTACCATATCCCATCATCTGTTATCCTCATCAAGCTTTCGTTGCATAACATGTGCCGAGATAGATATCTTTCCTCTTGTTTCTTTAATGCTCTCCAAATTCTCCTCTATCACGTGTGTTAACATATCTGACACAACCCATTATGCTTCTTGTTTGATGGTCTATGGGACACAGAGTATAAGAATCCCATCCTGCTTCCCTCACTGAGATCCTTCCCCCTCCAGACAGCTTAGTCCGTCCTGTTGCATGAAGGCCTTGATGCTGGACACCATTTTTGAGTACCATATCCCATCTTCTGTTATCCTCATCAAGCTTTCGTTGCATAACATGTGCTGAGATAGATATCTTTTCTCTTGTTTCTTTAATGCTCTCCAAATTCTCCACCATCATGTGTGTTATCATATCTGACACAACCATTATGCTTCTTGTTTGATGGTCTATGGGACACAGAGTAGAAGAATCTCATCCTGCTTCCCTCACTGAGATCCTTCCCCCTCCAGACAGCTTAGTCCATCCTGTTGCATGAAGGACATGATGCTGGACACCATTTTTGAGTACCATATCCCATCTTCTCTTATCCTCATCAAGCTTTTGTTGCATAACATGTGCCGAGATAGATATCTTTCCTCTTGTTTCTTTAATGCTCTCCAAAATCTCCTCTATCATGTGTGTTATCATATCTGACACAACCCATTATGCTTCTTGTTTGATGGTCTATGGGACACAGAGTAGAAGAATCTCATCCTGCTTCCCTCACTGAGATCCTTCCCCCTCCAGACAACTTAGTCCATCCTGTTGCATGAAGGCATTGATGCTGGACACCATTTTTGAGTACCATATCCCATCTTCTGTTATCCTCATCAAGCTTTCGTTGCATAACATGTGCTGAGATAGATATCTTTCCTCTTGTTTCTTTAATGCTCTCCAAATTCTCCTCTATCATGTGCGTTATCATATCTGACACAACCCATTATGCTTCTTGTTTGATGGTCTATGGGACACAGAGTAGAAGAATCTCATCCTGCTTCCCTCACTGAGATCCTTCCCCCTCCAGACAGCTTAGTCCATCCTGTTGCATGAAGGCCTTGATGCTGGACACCATTTTTGAGTACCATATCCCATCTTCTGTTATCCTCATCAAGCTTTTGTTGCATAACATGTGCCAAGATAGATATCTTTCCTCTTGTTTCTTTAATGCTCTCCAAATTCTCCTCTGTCATGTGTGTTATCATATTTGACACAACCCATTATGCTTCTTGTTTGATGGTCTATGGGACACAGAGTAGAAGAATCTCATCTTGCTTCCCTCACTGAGATCCTTCCCCCTCCAGACAGCTTAGTCCGTCCTGTTGCATGAAGGCCTTGATGCTGGACACCATTTTTGAGTACCATATCCCATATTCTGTTATACTCATCAAGCTTTTGTTGCATAACATGTGCCGAGATAGATATCTTTCCTCTTGTTTCTTTAATGCTCTCCAAATTCTCCTCTATCATGTGTGTTATCATATCTGACACAACCCATTATGCTTCTTGTTTGATGGTCTATGGGACACAGAGTAGAAGAATCTCATCCTGCTTCCCTCACTGAGATCCTTCCCCCTTTAGAGAGCTTAGTCCATCCTGTTGCATGAAGGCCTTGATGCTGGACACCATTTTTGAGTACCATATCCCATCTTCTATTATCCTCATCAAGCTTTCGTTGCATAACATGTGCCGAGATAGATATCTTTCCTCTTGTTTCTTTAATGCTCTCCAAATTCTCCTCTATCATGTGTGTTATCATATCTGACACAACCCATTATGCTTCTTGTTTGATGGTCTATGGGACACAAAGTAGAAGAATCTCATCCTACTTCCCTCACTGAGATCCTTCCCCCTCCAGACAGCTTAGTCCATCCTGTTGCATGAAGGCCTTGATGCTGGACACCATTTTTGAGTACCATATCCCTTCTTCTGTTATCCTCATCAAGCTTTCGTTGCATAACATGTGCCGAGATAGATATCTTTCCTCTTGTTTCTTTAATGCTCTCCAAATTCTCCTCTATCATGTTTGTTTTCATATCTGACACAACCCATTATGCTTCTTGTTTGATGGCAAGAACATAGATGGGTCCCTTAACTCCACTTTTCCATGCATTTCCTATCCTCTGCTTACAATCCTCACCTTTGCTTTTGCTCTCATAGGAGCAAGAGGGTGCTCTACACATACAATTCTGTGGGCTTTTAGTCTCTCAAAGCTTCTTCAATGACCTTGTGGGTGTTAGTGGAAGCGACTGTGGATGCGGTCACAAATATAAATAAAGTGCCTTGGAAATTGTATTCCTTTTTTTAATGTTGGAAAGGAAGGGAGTAGAATTGAAGTAACACAGAGGGAGGAAGAGTCAACATTAAGATGAAGATGTACATCGCACTCTTGAATAAGGGCACCACATGCTTTCTTCCATCAAATTTAAATCTTTTTACTTGCATATTACTTATTATTTTAGTAGGTGTTTGTAGTGCAATGGGATTGAGTTGACTTGATTGTGATCTCTATCCATCTGGTTTTAGTGGGTGGGCCTTGTTCTAATTTGATTAATTTCATAATTGTGGGTAAGCTAGTAGCTTCATTTCCTTTCCCTCCTTTATGTGAATTTGTTGCTACTTTGTAGTTGATGGCGATAAATGTAGGGCTTTTGTCCAAGGAAAGTAGGTATAAGGATTTGTTTGAAGTTAAATAAGCTTCCTTGAATGGATACTTGACATTTTCATTTTTCTTTTTAATTAAGGGTTCATCCAAATTATTTGCTATTTTAGTTTTCAAGTAAACCAACTTCATTTTGTGTCACTTTCAGTCTCCTTTGCTTCATTTTTTATGAAGCAAAGCTGTTACCTCTTCGTTACTACGAGTCACTATTAGGTGGTTTTGTGAGTGGATAGGTCTTGTATGTGAAAATGCTATCTACTATCCTCTATTAATTAGTTCAGTTACAACGTAGTGGGGCTAGCAACTCGTTATTTGCCTTCCATTTGTTGCTTTCTTTACAAGGGCAGTGCTTCCTTCCCTCCCCTATTGGTCTCCCACAATTGTCTTTCTCAATTATAGTTTGGAGTACTTAAAAATGGTCCCTTTCTTCCTAATTTTCCCATTTAATTGACAAGGGTTTCGTTCCTCAATTGGCTTCGACACTGATAAGTCAAATATGTAGTGACTTTATTTAGTATCTTTGGCTACTTTAAATGGAAATGCAAGTGGTGGCCTTTTTAAAATGAGATACCATTCTTTTGCACCTATCCCATGTCTTCTATAATTGAATATAAACAAAATCCAAACTTAAGATATACCCTTAATGCTATGTGGCATTTGTCCTTAAGTCTAGTCGCAAAGAATGATATCTTTTCTTAATAATTGTGTATGACTTGCCTAGGGTTCATAACTTGGGTGGTTAGGTGGATTATTTATTATCCTCCCAACTCGGGTTCAATTCCCTCAAGTGACATGTTGGCATGTTGTGAGAAGGCTAGAAGGGTAGATGCCCCCAAGGATACATGTCCACTCTAGTGTGCCTCTGGACAAATCGACACTTGATAAGTCACAAGTTATTGGTATACTCTTGGGTTATAGTGGTAACCAGTAGGTTTGATCTCGGGCCTAGCCTAGATCATTGTAATGAGTTGTCAATTCCCATGGTTAAAAAACAAATTATCTTTTTGTAACTTAGGGACATCTTACTATTTGGTGGTTGTATTACTCTTTGTTGTCTTATGAGAAATTCACGTCCTGTGTTGATAAATGTATACCACATGATGATAGCTTTCTATTATGTAGTTCAATTTACTGACCTATATCTGTTATTTTTTTTCTCCATTTATTATGATGGACATGATGCAATGTAATATCCCTTTGTAATCCATGGCAATAGAGAGAGTTGAAGTCATTGCCTACCATGATCCCCGTAGGTTATTGGCAAGAAAAAGGGGGCCAACAGGGTAGTTAGTAGATATTATCTTAATAATTAAACAAAAGGTGGTAAAGTCACTTTAGAAAAATAAGTGACCGTATTGACATGCCACCCATGGTATTTTAGAGGAGGAAAAAGTTATAAAAGAAAGAGGAGTCTTGGGGAAAAAGGTGTGAGGTTTTATTTGTGAATTGATAAGGAGCTCGAGTAGCCACCGTGTGAGCAAGAAACCCTCGAGTATTCCCAGTTTCAATGTTGAAACACACACCCTAGCTCGTGGCAATTGGTCTCAGTGGTTGCACAACCACCCTAGTGTTGAAATTCGAATATAACCATTTTTGATCATGACAATTAATTGTGTTTGATATATATGTTCACTTTTAGTATTCTTTTCATTCAATTATGTCATCAAGCAATTTGACATTTAATTATGCAAGGAAATAAAGATTGCAGTGCAAAAAAAAGAAGACAATAGACACTAGAAGTTAGCCTAGAGGCTAGGGAAAAACCCACGAGGGGAAAGCACAACAATCCTTTCCTTATAGAATCTGTCAACAAGAGAAATCCAAGTTATAAGCAAACTGACCAATGGTAACCAGATGAAGTCTACCTCAATCTTCTATAAGGGCCAAATTTCATTAAGGTCATGTCACATGTTATGCTTTAGAATGAGATCTTCAGAACTTCGTGTGGTTCAACAGAGATGTTGCCTTAAAATTCGTTGTCTGCAACAGAGATATGTAGCCTCAGATTTCATATGCTTTCACAGATATGTCTTCACCATGCGAGGTGTCTTTTGGAGGGAGACAAATGACCTATATATAGTCTTCATCAAGAATGAATGGGTGTGACCATAGGCAGGCCAACATAACTTCTTGTAGGGCCGACTTAGGCATTTTGGAGAGACTTAAGTATACTATAAAAATTCAATTTTTCTTCTCTTTTAGATGTCCAAATGGGACATGATAATAATTCTTTTTCTTTCGACTTGAATGAATTCTTTTGACTCTTAGCATGAAGACCGACCATAGTTACAATTTCAACACCTAGCTAATCAAGAATTGTTTAACTATAGAAGTGGCTAAATTTATTTTTCAAGGAGGTCGATTTCCTAGTCTAAGAGGAGGTCAAATTGACTATATAGAGAGGTTGAAATTCTAGTCTCAAGATGAGGCCAAATTTCCCTTGCAAGGAGGTTGAATTTCCAGTTACAAGAGGAGGTTGATTTATCTACTGAGAGAGGCTAAATTATCAGTTCCAGGAGGAGGCTGAATTGTCTACTTGAGGAGGCTGAATTGCTAGTTCCAGAGGGAGGTTGAATTGCTGATCCAAGGAAGCCTAGTCCACTTCCAGGAGGAGGTCGAATTGGTTATTTTAAGGAGGCCGAGTTCCATTGGTTGATAGAGGTCGAATTGGTTTACCAAAAGGGCCTGGATTATATTAAATTTGAGGGGCCAAATTATTGCATTATGGGAAGGGCGAATTGTTGAACAGGGAAGGCCAAATTACATATGCCGAAGGGGCAAATAGTCACAATTGTAAGAGGGCTAGAGAATTAATTTCTAGGAGGTCCAAATTGACCAATTAGAGGGACTGAATTGCCATCTTGTGGAGGGGCTGAATTGTAGAAGATAGAGAGCCAAGGACTAATTATATCCTTGAGGTTTATCCTCAAATTATTGATGTAATTTCCTCTTAGAAGTTATTTGATAAAATCATTGGGGTTTCTTGCAGTAATTCTTATCTGCAATTTCTGTGGTTCCAAGTCACATTTTTATTTATATTCTTGGCAAAAAAATTTATGGTGTAATTTTTGTAGTAATGTTCTGGGAATTTAGTTAAATAAATAAAAGGGGATATTACAATGGTATCAGAGTTGTGCATCCTGCCAACCTGAAGGGTTACCATAGTTAATGACCCCAGGAGACAGAATTTGTGACTTACAGAAGGAAGAAGAAAGGAAGATAAATCTCTTACCCAAGATCGGAGGAAGAAGGAGAAATGGGAGGTGGGACGTTGTTAAACCCCCTCCATTTGTTCTAACTTTCCGTCCTTCTAATGAGACTGGTTCATTTGCTTGTGTATTAGCTAAAGGAGTTATGTTATGTGTTCTTAGGACTTGGTAAAACTCAATAGATTCGAAACGTTGTGCCAAAACTTGTGCGTTGTGTATGAGCTTGCCAAGTTGGATGTGTTGCAACAATGATTGAATCACATACGACAAATTATGATTGTTGAGTCTCTCACCACTGTGAAGTGGTTGATCCCTTTGTTCTTCATGATCATTAATCCTCGATATAATGCTTGTTACCTCCTTTCACGTGGGGGTAACGAGAGGAAAAATGTTCTTTGATGATCCACATTGTAGGCAGTGATCCTAGTGATGATGACCAACATTCTTTGCATACATCAACATATAGATGCCTCATATATCTGATCAACTCACTTATGTGAGGATGATGGTGACCCACCACACATGATCTACCTTAGCCATTGTTTCATATGAAGTGTTCAATTTTAATATATTTGGCATTTAAGTAAGGATCATGGGTTGAAATCAAATAGTGAATCACGTTGTTTAGAAGTTATGCTTGTTGCCTTGTTTCACCTTGGTGGTCATCTTATGTATTCTAGTCGAGCTTTTCCACTCTTAGGGATAGGGGTACTACTAGGGGGCCTTGATAAGGATAACATGTCCATATCCTTTCCATAGTTAACACATTTCATTGTGTCCCCTTTCATTGTCCTTTCGTTTGGGTTGGTTGTTACATGTATCTCAAAAAGGTCCTTGTACATGTTGGTTAGTAATAGTATCACTTGATTTTTTGATCCCATACTTAATGATGATGTGTGCTTAGACACGGTTTATTAGAGAAAAACTCTATTATGTAGAATACTTGTATGTAAATAAGTGTATATAAGTAATTTTTATTATTAAGAATGAATGAATGATCTTTACATTGCCTTTGTGACGATTGCTTATATAGGCATTGATTGGCCACCAATGTGAATGGTCATGTCATTTGACCCTTTAAGCCTTCATAAGTAATAATTGTTTTTAGTTAAATAAATAAATAAATAATAATATTATTTTAGTATTAATTTATTAATATTTTATGGATTATTTTATTCATGACATTGCGACCCTCTCAGAGAGATGCTTTGTCCTCAAAGCATAATAAGCAGGTTTTTCTCTAGTTGAACACGTTGCTATGAATGACATCTATTTGTTTTTATGAATTTGACTTTGTTTGTGCTGTGTTGGTGAAGTTCTTGCATGTATTTGCATCTTCTGTGAGGTTCGGAGCGTCAATACCATATTATTTATAGCGTTGACCTTGTCATTTAAATTCCATGAACTATTCTTCAAGGTTTGTAGTATAACTTCCTGTTAACCATTTTGCAACTAGCACTATATCCATTTCTTTGAGCGATAAGGCATAGAGTTTTGTCTGTAGTTCTAGTTCTTGTATTTAGATTGAAACCTTATGAAATTTTCCTATTTCCTTGAACCTTTTCCCAATAGCGGCAGTCATGATCAGGTCCTAGATTGGGCACACACAAAGATTAAGTTGTTTAGCAAGATCAATATTTATACAATTATGAGTATTGCTGGAATCTACAACTATATTGGCATTTCTGTCTCTTATGATCCCTTTGAGCTTCATTGTTTTAGGTCGTAATCTCGTTGTCATGTTTGTTGATGGGGTTGTAAGCTTAGTATTCTTTCTTCTTGAAGTCAGGGTTCTTTGTTTTCGAAGGTGTGGTGGAACATATTTTGTAGTCACTTGTTTTTTTTGGTTTTTTGAAAAATTGCTTTCTTCATCGTGATTTTGCTGGACACATGAGATTGCAACTAATGATGCTTTTTGTGATGTTTCGTCAGGGTTTGAATCTGCATTGTATGTTATAGTGGTGTCATCATCAGGATTTTGTACTTCTACATGCATTCCATCTACTATTTTAAAGTAGCATAAGGACATGTCTTCACATTTATGTCCTAGTGTCCAGTGTTGCCCACACTTGTGACACTTGTTTTCTTCTTTATCCTTTTCTTTGACTCATTATTTGAAGTGTTTGACTCCTCAACTTCGTAAGTATATAATGTCTTATTCATGCATCTGTGTCCTGACGACCATTTGTCTCCAGAATGTCTACATTTGTTTATCTCTTTCTTACCTGAGTATTGTTTTTGGTTTTCATCTTCCTTGGTGAACAAGGGCTTGTTGAACTTGTTTTTTTTGTTCAATAAGCCTTTCTGCATGTCTAGGCTCTTCAATAGTGTTGGGCTTGCATAATTTCAATGCAACACGAATATATTGTTTTAGTTCACAAATATACTTCTTCAATCTCTAATCCTTAGTGCATCCATTGTGTCGTATCGCTAATACTTCCCATTCATGGGTATAATCACTTACAAAGCCCTTCTGTTTGAGATGTATAAACTTGTTGTATAGGTCATCGTCGTCCTTGTCATGAAACCTTTTCCAGTAATGCTGTAGTGAACCCTTGCCAGTGAAAAAAATGGTCATCACATTTCTTCGTCCACCAGAGGAACTAGTCATAAGCTTCACCTTCTAAGGTGTTGGAGGCTATCATAATCTTTTCTTTTTCACCTAATAGTGGGTTTGCTCCATGAATTCCTTCCATCTTGTTGACCCAAACAACTTCTCCTTTGTGATCCTTACCATCATATTTTGTTAGTTCATTCTTAATTCACTGATGGTTTCTTTCTGGAACTCTAGTGTAATATTGGCTACCTGAAAACATATCTCAGGTGGATTTGCAGGTTCATGCTCTGCTCATTTCCTTTTTGTGGGCTAGACTTTGGTCTCTGAAAAGTTTGAATTGTTAGCATGCCCACTTTCTCCATTAATTGATTAAGTTGTTCGTTATGATAGTTGAGTATTTTGGTGGTTTCATCAATTTTGTTGTCTCTTTGTAGTATTTTCCCAATCATCAACGCCAACTTCTTTTGTTCTTCCTTAAATTCTGTTTGTGTTTTTTCTAAGTTACCAAGACGATATCGCATACTATTGACTTGGTATCTATAGTGGTTAATGTCTGCTTGTAACTCCTCGCCGCTTACCATTTTCTTCTTTTTCTTAGTGGATCCCACTTTTTTTTTTAATTATATATATTATCTAATTATAAACTAATAATAATAATAATAATAATAATAATAAGATTATGAACTATGATATAATAACTAGACATATATATATATTAAATTATATATGTTATTAGTTATACAATTGGAATTATATAATTATGTAATGAACTATATATAATAAAGTTATATAATAGTGTTATATCAATGTCATTATCACTGGTAGGGGACAGGGCGGTTGACACTTGTTAATTTTAGGGCTAGATTGTTCTTTGCTTTAGATAATTGCATTTTTAAACTTTTTCAACAATTTCACATTACATTCACCCCATATCATCATAAACAATTATATAGAGAGAACATTAACATCAACAATGTAGCGGAACAATAAGGAATATTAGAAGAAAAACATACACAATGGAGACACTAGGATTTAGGTCAGAGACTAGTGCAAAACTGACAGGGGGGGCACCCAAAAATCATTTCTTCTTCTTCTTTAGATATTCATCAAATGTTCAGCTGAGATACAATGTACAATTATAATGAGACAAGACTTTCGACTTCAATCACATTAGGCCGCCTAGGGACAACCTTGGATCACACAAGATCCTCATAAGATAACAATAGTCAAACCTATCAAGAGGTATTAACAGGTCCCCCACAAGACCTTTGATAGATCTTCATACCACTGTCACAAGAACATATATGTCTGTCCCAAATTACATACATGTTATTGCCATAGGAGCATGTGTCACTGCCATACATCACTGGCATAAGCTCAAGTGTCACTGCCATACATCATTGTCATAAGCACCAGTCACTGTCATAAGGTCAAGTATCACTGCTATAACTCACTGTCATAAGCAGAAGTATCACTTGCTATAACTTACTATCATAAGGACACTGTCATATATCACTGCCATATAAGGACATTGTCATATATTTTTGTCATAAGAATGTTGCCATACATCATTGTGCTTCATAAGGGACTGTGTTAAGGGCTCTTGTAACCAACTTTCCAAACTGTGCTCTAACTGTCATACAAATGTAACAAATCCGAGTTATGGGCATCCATCAACACATACAACACCTAGCATCCATCAACATAAAAGAAGCAAATTCATACCTTTTGGGACGTCCAACCTATTGCCCTAAATCATCACTGTTTTGAGCATAATTCCGAAGTATTCGACCCTCTGATTAGGGCTCCTACACCTGCCCTAGTTTGGTCTGATTAGACCTTCATCAAATTATGCAAATGTTCCATTCAAGCCTGCGCTGTCCTTTCAAAAGGTGCGGCCTAATCCAACAATCCACTAGACCTTATGGCTTACCAAAACATCATTATTATAGGTCATGGTTCTGATTTTTCTCCGAGGTAACTTCGCCCTAGTTAGGGCACATGATCAATAGTGCACCGGCCATGCAACTCGACCTCAAAATTTGTTAGCAACTACACTATAATTCTTAGGTACTGCGGCCTTGGTCTAGCTCCTTGCTAGGCCTCTCGACCTTCCCAAAACAAACTTTCATCCCATAGCAAAACACATAACCAACCTGTGGCCTATACATAAAGAGTAACCCTCATTCTTATGCCCATGACTCCTCCTTTAAGCCTCAGCTAGCATCTACCTAGTCATGTCCAAAACCAAGACACAAAAATAGATCAACCATCCTCTTCTTCTACTTGGAATGTCTCCTCTAAGCTGTGGCCGGAACATAAGTCCTTCTCCTTGATGTTCTTGCACTTGGATGTGTCTTGAATGAGCTCCAAGGCTTCTTAATTTATACTAAACAATGGAGGAGCCAAGGGGTGTCTTATGTGTGAATGAGACCCTTCCTTTAGCAAGGCCAACTTGAAGAAAAGCCCCCTTCAATTTGCTCTTAATAATATTTAAATCTATTTACCAAATGCCTTGATGTTTGCTTGCCCAAATAAATTTGTCACATCAAATAATAATGAGAGGAGTGCCAAGAACACATCAATAATAATAATTTTCTTTAAACCAATTTGAATTCTTCCCTTGGGGAAAGATGGTTTCTTCTTGAGGTAGTTGGGATTCTTTTTGGGTGATTGGATTTCTCTTCAGGAAATTCATCCCAAAGCTGCCCCAAATTTCAACAACATAGTCGTGATGGTTGGGAAAGGACGACAGATAGGGAATCAGATAACAATGGCAAATCGACACAACAAATGGACGATTTTTCCGACTGCTGGAATTGAGCAGCGTGGCAGGGAATCAACGTGAGACAAATCACTGGGGAATCACTCGAAAATGGTAGGCAAGCAAAATACAGGGATTGGTGAAGGTTGCTGACTGTGTCAACGAAATCAAGGAGTTGTTGCGATTGGGAAAACAACTCGAACAATAGTGTGGGCAAACGAACTGGGTTGCAGTGCAGTGTGTGGTTGCAGTGATAGCAGATGACACAAGGGACGACAAGGCGATGTCGATGGCAGACGAAGAATCTCTGGAGGACCTGTTACCGCTCAAACTAGCAGGGGATCTAAAGGGGATCCCTAAAGGGCAAATGCTAGACCAAGGGCAATAAATGGAGACTTAGCCCACTGTCACCTTAGCTAAGGCTCCCTTCCATTTATGGACTTTCACCTATGGGAGGAGACTTGGTATATTATGGAGTCATTGATGAATGATAAATCAATGAATGGATGTGGAGTGACCCAAATAATCTCTTTCCAGAAGAGGTTGGAAGATAGAGCTTGCTTGCTTTCTAAGGAAGGTACAATGTCCTCTAGAAGAAGGAAGCGAGGATTTGAGGGTTATGTTTATGGGATATGACTTGTGAAGGAGTTTCTCAATCCCTAAAATCCTTGTTGAAATTGGTACCTCAGATGGTTCTTGAAAAATTGCCTTATCAAAGGAACGAGACCACATGGGACCAAGTGGACCCAGTCTAGGTCAGGAGGAAGGAATTTAGCAACCAATGGCGTCCTTAGCCTAGACAAGGTAGGGGAAAGGATCAAAGAAAGAATATTCACTTAAAGGTGTTGAATTGATCCAATAAGTTACTAGCCTTGGGGATGTTAGGGAAAAGTTTGATCTCGGAGCTAGGGCTTGGCTTTTCTCACAACTCCATCGTCAGAATGGCCTCAAATTTGGAGGAGGTCTCGAGGAAACACCAGCGCAAGAGGGGCTAGGAGATCAAACTTTTTGCAGGGCTAGTTCACTGGGAAAATGATGCCCTAGGTGACCCAACTTGGCTAGACCTAGGAAAAGGTGAAAGAAATTGGTTTAAGGTGACCACATTTTGGTAGATCAGTGCCTTAGTCCTGGGAGAATGGAGTCTATGATGAATATGAGTGAGGACCTTTGGTTCTTGGTTAAGGAGGCCTCAAAACTACTTTGCTAGCCTTCTAGGTCAAAGAGAAGCAATCTTGCAACTTTTATACTTTGATGTGCAAAAGGTGATAGCTTATCAAGATCAATTCATTAATAGAATTACCCCTAGGAGATTTCATTCACATTACATGGCTAATACATTGAGAGATGCTATAATAGAGACACAATTCCACAATTTAAGCAGTGAATGCATGCAACAATTAGCCCTACAAATAGCAAAAATCCCAGTCCAATGTATATGACAAAATAAACAAGAATAACATTAAAAGAATGTACCTACATGTAATAGAATATATCCAACCATCCACAATTTGACAAGAAAGAAGCTCCAAGATAAGATAGACCACATCCACACATCAAAATTCATCCATAAAGCTCCAATTCATCCTCTAAGAAAAAGTGTGAAATTCTCAAGAGAGAGAAGATATCCAATCCAAAGTGATGATAAGCAAATGAGCTCATCTTGTTTTTATACACTAATGAGGAGTTCGAATTAGCCTCCTTGGCCTACATAAGCCCCAAAAATAAAATAATGTTCTAATAATCTAAATTTTGGTGACAAGCCCACCAAACTAGCTCACAAATGAAAGAGTGAGCCTCTCAAGAGGTCAAATACTAATCTATTCATGTCGTAGGGCCCTCTAAGAAGCCTAATGAGGTCCATGGGTGCCATAATGAAGAGTAGGACCCTCAAAAGTCATGGACAAAGGGTTGGCCCCTTGTTCTCCAAACAATAAACCTGTGGTGCTCCCAATGGGTGTGGGGGCACAATAATAACCTCATGGGTCTAGAAATGAGTCGAGGATGCCTGTAGATCGTCTGCAAGGGCTTTGATGATGGTACATCCACATCATCCTACAAGTCCTGGGTCAGGTGCCAAGTGCATGGTACATCTGTGGGGCCGATTGGGCAAAGGTGAACTAGGTGCATCATCCTCTTCCAATGGGAGTATCTCGAGCATCTTTGATCATCCTCGGGGATCCATGGAGTGCTGTCTACTGCTGTGGAGGCCCATGGCTCTCAACACACACCCTACATGTGCCAATGTAGCCCTCTGGAGGATTAGGACCCCGTATAGGGAGATCAAACCCAAGATGGAGACCATCTTCAATCCTGCAGAAGATATAATGTGTCCCCTAGCCTTCCTGTACAACAGGTCATTAGGAAATCTGGTAAATGAGCTTACTAACCATGGACCACAGGTGGGGACTTCATAATGGTCTGGCCTTTCATAATGGGCTTCGGGATGTGCCAATGTCTCCTAAACTCCAAATGGGGTTAACCAAGTATCCTATTAGGTGGTTTCTACTTCTAAAGGGGATAGTATGTTCAAGTTACATCCTTCAAAAGGTGGTGGCATGTGACAAATAGGTGAATGAAGTAAGGGATGAGAAGGGGCAGCCCTGGGTCACATGTTGGGGTAAAAGGGTAGCTAATAAGAGGGAAGCCCACACTTGGGTTTATAAGGTATAGGAGGGAGCAATCGTGGTACATGAGGTGCCTCAACCTTGATTTTCCCACCCTTCTTTATATGCCTTTTGCCTTTTTTATGATTTTCTTTGATTAATTGCTTGGGGCTCAAGGGGTAAGAGCATGATATATAAGATATAGCAGTGAATACCCCCTTTTAAGGTAGGGTGGTTCATTGCCCACCAGGGGTTGGGACAATCATGGGTTCCTATATGATGAAGGGGGCTCATAGAACGTGTAGGAACCAGGGTGATGGCCATGACGATCAGGTAGAGCTCATGTATTGGCTTTTGCCCACGTGCTAAATGTGTTTGTCCCGACCATCTTTTGCATTTTGTGGTACATTTTCCTGTTGAATGTGGTCAAATATACTTTTATCTTTCTTTTTAGCTGCATCAACCTCTAGGCATCATGCTAGGCCTTGACCCAAGGTGTGGGCAAGGGGAAGGGGCAAACTGACCCTATGTGGACCCAGTGGAGGAATGTGGACCCAGGTGGGAGAAATGATGAATGGGGTAATGAGTGGAAAGAGGGTAATATAAGCGGATAAGGGAGCGGGATCACACAACCAAATTCAAGGTTTTCCATGAAATACCATCCCTAAAGCCAAATGGTCAGTAAAAGAGATCCCACAAGACTAGAATGCAAGGTCAATATCCGAAAGTGGTCTAGGGGACAAGGGCACAGACCTAACCCATTTTTTTTGCTGAATCCCCCCATTAATCCATGCCCAGAAGTGTCCATGATAAACAAACTACAATACTCAATTAACAAATGACAAGGCATACCTTTAGGTTCGGGAGGCCCACCTTCAAACATACGATCATGGCAGATGGGCAAGGGACCACATGGCTGGGCTCATGTGGTGGAGAAGTGGCACAATGAGCTAGTTGGTGGCTGGAAGTGGTTGTTGGCTGCCGGCTGAGGACTATCTTGGAGAAAAAAATTTCTCCTAGGGATATCACCCACAAAATGATGGGTAACAGGACCGAAGGCTTTGATACCATTGTTAGAGAAATACTCCAGTATGCTGAATACTTGTATGTAAATAAGTGTATATAAGTAATCTTTATTATTGAGAATGAATGAATGATCTTTACATTGCCTTTGTGATGGTTGGCTGTATAGGCATTGACTGGCCACGAAGGTGAATGGTCATGCCATTTGATCTTTTAACCCTTCATAACTAATAATTGTTGAAAATTAATTAATTATTCTATTATTATTATTATTATTTTAATATTTTTATTATTTATTTAATTAATATTTTATTCATAACATGGCCCATTGGAGGGTATTGGTGATGCTTCTTCCACATTTCATAGAGGATGTACATGCCTTTTGGAGGGCATTGGTGATGCCATGACCTTAATGATGGATGTTGCCTCTTTGATGATAATGCTGGGCTACTTGATGACTTGGCACATCTCTTGATGCACTCCATCACTGATTGGACTTTGGATGTTGTATGTTGGAGCTTGGATGATGCACCTCTAGCTTGATGTGGCACTTAGAGAGTGTGTTGTCACCACTAGTTGACATTGCACCC
The DNA here is from genome assembly GCA_000404065.3 of Pinus taeda. Lineage (NCBI taxonomy): Eukaryota > Viridiplantae > Streptophyta > Pinopsida > Pinales > Pinaceae > Pinus > Pinus taeda. The sequence continues at coordinate 17,958 of APFE031704157.1, read as the reverse complement.
TTTTCAAGGACGTTGAACCTTTTCATGATGATGTTGCACTTGGTGATGATGTGAGACTTACTTGAGCCGACTTAGGATGATGGATGGTGATGTGGCACCTCCTTATGATGACTCATGATCTTTTGATGAGACGCTTCACCTTTTGGTGGAGGGACATGGCTTTTGGAGCATTATTACATCATTTTGGAGAGACGTCACCCTCAGTTGATCTTTCTCTTCACACGTGTAACATTTATGAGGCATTTATTTAAAATAACTTGATGATTGAACATCTTTTCTTCATTGTAGAGGCATATTTGGGGGCTGGCCTTAGACCTATTCACCTTACATCATGGATTTTATGTGTTTTAGGGGGTTTTAATGGATATTAGCTCTTGCAGATGTAGAATGCTTGGTTTCCTCATATTAGTAGTGGGAGTGCTCACCTCATTTAGATTATTGCTACTTGTGGAGATACACAACTACTTGTCTACTCTTATATTCTTATCTTAGCCATGGATGAATGATTTAATTCACCTTGCATCATGGATTTTATGTGTTTTAGGGGGTTTTAATGGATATTAGCTCTTGCAGAGGTAGAATGCTTGGTTTCCTCATATTAGTAGGGGGAGTGTTCACCTCATTTAGATTATTGCTACTTGTGGAGATACACAACTACTTGTCTACTCTTATATTCTTATCTTAACCATGGATGAATGATTTATGTGATCTCTTGGAGAGATGAATTGTGGATGATTTTTCAAGCTTGATGGATGATTAATGGCTAGGGTTTATGGATGAACAATGATTTAACTAATCAGTGTTCTTTTTAAGTCTTTATGGATTTATTTGCTGAATCTATTGAGTCAACATATACTTATCTAGTTGGAAAGGTGCATTCTCTTTGTATTATTATTGGATAGATCTTATCTTGAAAACCCTAGGAAGAGTTCTTGTGCAGAACCTTCCCTTATTTTCATCTTAAAAGCTTGCAAAAGTCATAGGAAGATCTTCTAGGATTAGTAGTGGACAACTCTAGTTATCATTCTATAGGAGGATCTTCTAAGGTTACTAGTGGACAACCTTAGTTATCACTCTACATCCATGCTTTACCTTCTTCGAGACAGTCCATTGTTTGACTCCATTAGGCCAAAAGAAAAAAGTAGGCACTAATCTCTCCAATAGTCAATAATTATAATAAAAGTTTAAACTTTTCTTTATGTTTTAGGATTAGATTAGGGGTTTGTGGCAGCTATACCTTATTTTTCAGCCATAAATAGTCCAGATGTCTAGGATTTGTAAGCATTTGCATGGTCATAAATAGATCTTGTTATCATATATTGCATTGCTGTTTTGTGTTATTTCTATTTCAGAAATAGTCAGTTACCAAAAATCTAGTTTAACTTGTATTTTCAGTCCTAGTTTTCATTGTTTTTTTACTTTTCAAAGGGTTGATTTCTTTGCTGCTGTTATAACTTGATATATTGCCGAAGATTGTCGTCTTATATAGAAGATTTACACCAGCCATATCTTTTCACTATTTTTATAGTGTTTGGGGTACCCTTTTGACCATTTTGAACTTGCTAAATCTTGGGAACTCCTCACAATCAAATATGGAAATTGCTTTGAACAGACCACCTTGTTTTCACCTTGAACATCGTGTCTTAGTGCTGGTCTTGTTAGCTAACATAGGAGGCCTCATACTTAACTATCTCTTGCCTAAGGATTCCTTGGAGTTACCAATGAAGCCTCCCATGTGTTGGATACGTCCTTAACTAAAGAGAGGGAAGTGACTATCTAGGTGACTGTGGTAACACTTCCCTGTTACTCTTATTAGTCCTTTGTGAAAGGCTTTGCACTAAGCTGCTAGATTGTGTGATAACAATGCCGATGCCTATGCTTGATTGTTGGTGGTGTTTCCAATCTGCCATGCTAAGCTTAATTCCTGAGATTCATTGGCATCAAGAATGACCCCCCTTGCATTTGCTGCCTCTTTTACATGTATCCAGCAGTTAGTACTTCATATTAATGGACATACTTTCACTTCACATTGTGTCAAACTGTTTGTCTAATGTGCCAGAAAGTGCCCTGTAGATATCTTATAAAAACAATAGGAAAATCGAAAACTTTTTTCTGGTTTTTTCTTTTAAGGCTGCTATTGATTTCTGTCAGGAATTTACAAAATTGAATACCAATAAATCGATTTCTATACCTGATTTCTCTTCGATCAAATGTGTAAGGAATAACCTCAATGGGAACATTTCTAATTCAGATTCCTTTCGAACAAGTGACAAGTCTTTCAAGTTTTAGTACTGATTTAAGATGAGTCTAAAAGAAAACCTCACAGGGGTGAATGAGAGCGGGAGTTAATATTTCTCTAGAAAAAATATTGGAAAAGTTGCTTTTGCTGGAGAAAACATTAAGAAGTATTCTGCTAATACTTATGCAAAATACAGTTAAACTGTCTTTGCATCTTCCTTTGATATAACTTTTTCTAATGCATTTGTTTTTGTATGCATTTCTTTTCTTTATCTATTGTGTATCCCATATCTCTTCTACGTCATTGTTATGCAACTGAAGTCTCAAAAAGGCTTTTGTGGCATAGACAGATGAAGTCTCAAAAGACTTTTAAGCAAGGTTACTTGGGAGCGGGAGCGAAAACAGGTGCGGGAGCGACATTTTCAGAAGTTCCCGGTTTGGAGCGATATATATATATATATATATATATTAATATAATAATATATAAATATTTTGATGCATATATGTCAACAAAAGCATGTAGAATGATGAATTAGATATAAAAAACATAAAAAACATAAATTGAACCATATAACAACAATCATCTAGAACTTTTAATCTTCATCAACCACGTCCACAAGTTAGTAACATACAACATATTGATTCTCATGATTCATCAATCTTAAGTTTCAAGCTTTCAAGACTTTATATATAATATTTATCATAATTGATCACCAAAGTTGTACTTGTAAGCGAAGTGTAACCATTACAACAAAGAATATCTAACATGAAATGAAACAACTTTCAACTTTCATGAAGCATCGTATTCATAATTTATTACCAATGAGTTATAATTGCCAACTTCAAACTTAAATTGTCATATATTGTTTACAAAAAATATCATAATAAATATGAAAGAGTCAATAGTGATTAAAACTACTAGAAACTAAAAAAGACAAGTAAATCTATTATCTACAACTTCCTCTTGCCGCCACAAGAAATGTCTAATTTCTGAGCAGGTTGTGGTGGGCTTCTAGGAGTCTCCTCCTGCATAGTCGCACGACCAAAACCAGAAGCACATGCCCTCCATGTGAGTATGTACATGGAGGTGGTGACAACAAAGGAACAATACTTGGAACTCGAGCACTGACACTACTACTAGATGGTGGGGGTGGCATGGTTGTTGTTGCTTCATCTTCATCTCTCATAAGTTTTGCTTCCAATTCTTCAAGATGTATGGTGCCATCCTCCAAATTATCGTCCTTCTAGATGGTTGTCCCAAATTTTATATGTTGGACCTTCATAAGCCCGATCACAATAATGACTCAACAACCTCAAGTTGTAGTGCACATAAACCAAGCTTTTTGCCCCGTTTTCATTGAGTCTGTTTCTTCTCACATCATGTATGAAGTTGTAGGTGCTCCAACACCTTTTTGTAGAAGAAGTATTTACAACCTGTGAGAGAACTTTTTTTGCCAATTTTGGCAAAAGTCCCATGTTGCCATATACTTCCCACCATTTGAGAGCAAATCTGTCTCTATCTTCTATTGCACGCAAAGAACCAAACAAACTAGTGCAACTGAAGTATCTACCTAATTCATGATGCATATTAGCACACTCCTTGTCAAGTACCAACTTGTCTAATGCTTGCATATATCTTGTAGATACCTCTGGGTTTGTATGGGGTTTGACCTTAACCCCACCCCCAGGTGCAGGTTGGCCCATCCAAGATGGAGAGTAGTATTTTGGCACAAGGATACATGCCAAGGCATGTAGTGGAACATTAAGTTTATTCCATTGTGTACACACAAAATTGTGAATCAGTGTATACAAGTTGGGATCATCTTTCTGAACAATATCTTTTATTTGCCCCAACATGGTATCCATCTGCTCATACACCGCGCCAATCGCTAGTTTATATGTTTCTACAAAACAAATCATGTTATAAATGGGCTTGGTGAATTCCAATACGTGCTTCACACGTGCCCAAAACAGACCATCAATTGCGATCTCCTCCACTTGTTCAAAACCTTGCTTGTCAGCTGCATTTGTAGCCCTTTCCTTTAATACCTGCGAGTGTGGACTTGATACCATGCTAGCCAATGGTTCTCTTGCTTTCAAAAGGCGCTTGAAGGTGAGGTAATAGCTAGCAAATCTAGTCTTCACAATCTTCAACAACCAAGATGGAGAGTAGTCTTTTGGCACAAGGATACACGCCAAGGCATGTAGTGGAACATTAAGTTTATTCCATTGTGTACACACACAATTGTGAATCAATGTATACAAGTTGGGATCATCTTTCTGAACAATATCTTTTATTTTCCCCAACATGGTATCCATCTGCTCATACACCGCCCCAATCACTGGTTTATATGTTTCTGCAAAACAAATCATGTTATAAATGGGCTTGGTGAATTCCAATACTTGCTTCACACGTGCCCAAAACAGACCATCAAGAGCAATCTCCTCCACCTGTTCAAAACCTTGCTTGTCAGCTGCGTTTGTAGCCCTTTCTTTAATACTTGCGAGTGTGGACTTGATACCATGCTAGCCAATGACTCTCTTGCCTTCAAAAGGTGCCTGAAGGTGAGGTAATAGCGAGCAAATCTAGTCTTCACAATCTTCAACTACTCCAATCTTGAGTGACTGCGGAAAAGCCCATGGGTATTGCTATGATTTGTAATAAATTTTATCATCTATTTGCCTCTCTTGTACAAATCACCAATCCATTTGTATTGTTGGTTTTTGTTCTTAATAATATCATGCATCAAAAGGTTCATTGTGTGAACCAAACACCTAGACCAAAATATGTTGGAGTATTTATCCTTAATAATTGCTCTCGTTGCCTTACAATTAGCAGCATTATCAATGATGACTTGGATGACATTGTATGGCCCAATACATTCAATTGTTTCAAGTAATGGTTCTACAATGTTGATGCCGGTCTTCAACTTCTCTGAGTAATCATATGCTGAAAGAAAGATGGCACCACTAATAGACACAACAAGAACACTTATCAATAGCTTGCCTTTTACATTTGTCCATCCATTAGATACAATGGACACCCCATGCTCAGTCCAAGAATTTGTCATTCTACTCAAAGAATGTGATATTTTTGCTTTTTC
>APFE031704157.1:857-12478 GCA_000404065.3 Pinus taeda | reverse complement strand
TCTTGTATCATTTAGGGGCATCATTTATGGCAGAAACCATTTCATGCCAATAAGGTGAGCGAAGAACATTGAATGGTATCCCACATGCATAGAGAAACTGGTAAATTTTTGAATCCACATCATTCCTACACCTTTCATCAAGGAAATCTGATATGGTTCTATGCCTTAAATAGATGTTTGTTCACGTGCCTCCATATCCACTGCCATGGGAGGATGCTGAAGGAGTTCTTTGTGCATGTTGATGTGATTGTGAGCTATGTTCAAAGAAACCCTTTCATTTTTTAGATTTGTATTGGGCTTCCTCCACTTCCCTTATGTATTTGGTTCTATTTGTTGCTGACACACTTGTACAAGTTTTGATTCCTATTGGTTTATCTTCATCCCATGGCCTTTTCCCACAGAGGTGCCTTCTGGCATAGATGTATGAACCTGTGTAAGTTTTGTTGCAATGGGGGCATTCAAATTTAGTGGTTCCACCCCCTTTCCCTCCTTCAAGCCTAGAAACATATTTCCACAATGGGGTTTGGTCTTGTTTAGTTTTTTGTTTTTTGGGCTGAATTATGTTCGTTCTCTTTCTCCTCACCAAGGTACTCCTCTACGGGGTTTTCATCAAATCCACCATGACCCACTTCTTCATCCTCTACTTCATCATGATCAACCCTCCTTCTCCTCTCCAACACCATAATAACCAAAAAAGGAACCAAGAAGAAGAAAATGTCAAGCCATATAACCATGATGTTTGAACTTTGAAGTTTTCAATCTGCAAAAAAATGGAGGAATGGGAATGGGAAATAGAGAATTTATTTATTTAGCAATGAACATAAAAAAGAATGCTAAATTAGAGTGTAGATCCTACCTCTTTGGCCTTCAATCCCAAGCTCCAATCTCTCCTTGCAAGCTCCTCCAAGCTCCTCTCTCTTCCACTCACCAAGTTCCTCTCTCTAAGCACCAAACTCTCTCTTGCTCTCCAATGGATGAAGTGAATAATGGGAGGGGAGAGGTTCTATTTATCCTTTTCCCCCTCCCCTTTCCCTCCTTTTCATCTCTCTCTCGGCCGCACGGCTTTTTTTTCGTCGTTGGATGGGAGCGCTTTTTAAGAGGGGGTAGTGGTCATAAGCAATTGCTCCCTCCTCTTAAAAATCGGTCCCAGAGCGTACAAGAGTGGTCAAGGAGCGAACGCTCCTGACCACTCCCCTAAATGCTCCCGAAAAACCAGGGAGCGCGCTCCCGACTAGCTCTTGAATAGCTCCCGACTGGAGCGCAAATTCGGAGTGGGGATGTGAGGGGGGGGGGGGAAGCGCTCCCCCGCAACCTTTCTTTTATGGCATGCAACTTCACATTGAAGCCATTCTTTGGGTTATGTAAGCTAGATTAGTCAAACTCTTTTGTACTTATAACATTGCCTAGGCATGGTATTTGGCCACTTAACCAAGCCTTTAACCTGGGCTTCACTGCTGTTGACCAGGGTTGTCTCAATTTGAAAGATGCTACTTTTGCTATAACTATAATGATTCTAATGTGTCTTCTTTGGTTGAAATTGGTCATCCTCAAGTTTTTATCACTTTCTGGTGAAGAATCACTGGAATTGACCTGTAACTCAAGAATAGCAGTGTTCACTTTTTCTAGTGCTTGCAGCTAGATTCTTACGAGACTGGTTTTCCATGTTCAAGTTCTCCGGATTGGTTTGCATAATGCTAATAATCTAAGAATAATATGTATGCTTTCAAGTGAAAATGGTTATTCAAATATTGTGGTTATTCAAAATGGGAACAACTATTGTGTTTTTTCACCAGAGTCTGAAAGTATGGCACATGCAGGGGTGGGCTAGAGCTCCTTTTCCAGTCAGTGAAGACACACCATGTTGATGTCCCTGAGAAAAATGGTGAGAAACAGGTAATATTATGGGAAGTAACGGAAATATATTTCTGCTAAATATAATATTACTTTGAAACATCTACTTACCTGATTTCAAGTGCTCCATTGTCAATCAAAATATGCAGTTGACTATTGGGGCGCTGCTGTTCTGGATACGTGATAATCTTCTGAAGGAGAGGCCCGAAATGTTTATGAAAGGAAATTCTGTGTAAGTTTTGAAAATAATCCACAATTTCCAAGCTGCTGCCATACTGAGACTAGTCTGAGTTACTTCTTATAAAGATAAAATATTTCAGCATCACAGGACCTATTTGTTTTTGTTCTTCCAACGATTTGAAAGTTGATTTTCTTTTGTTCTGATTGACTTTAATGTCATGTCCGTTTGAAGTCTTATCCTAGCACATTTGACTACTTCTATTTCTTTATTGACTTCCAATAACTAGTCTGGAGTCTATATGTAGTTTCATGATTTTTTTCCTTCATCGATGGGCCACTCTTATTTGTATTTTTTGGAGAGGCAACACAAATGATCATGAACCATTTTGTGCAGGAGACCTGGAGTGTTGGTTTTGGTAAATGACTGTGACTGGGAACTTTGCGGGCAGCTGGAAGCAACATTGGAGGAAAAGGATAATGTAGTTTTTATTTCAACCTTGCACGGTGGATAAATATTTTGTCATTTGGTTACATGGCTTTGTCGATCTTTTATTACTTGCCTTTGTTTGCTCAGCTACAAGAGAAACATATTATTAAGCAATGAATCTCGATTCACTTTAGTAACCATTGTTCTTGTTCATTCTTGATGTCTGATTTTGGTCGTTGAAAAGTCTAGACTTTTCTTATCTTCCAAGGTGAACCACGCCCAACTTATTTTACTGAGAGAAGAGATAAACAAAGGTGCAGTCTACTGCCCGGGGTGGGTTTCTTGGTGCACTCTATAACCTGGCGGGGGGTATCTCCACCAGTACGTGTGTAATGTTAATAAACTAAATTAAAAAAAATAGACTTTCAACATCTTCAAAAAAGGAAATTCTTGGTGCACTCCACAGCCCAAGTCAGGGTAGATCTCCTGTGTATGTGTGTAATGCTAGTAAACTAGAATGAAAATCAAAAGTAACTTCTGACTCAAAAAAAGAAAGAAAAAAAGGGCAAGTGCTAGTTTTCTATTTATTTTTAATCACTATAATATAAAAATTTGAGTACTACTTAACACCAGGTCTCTAAAGCGGCAAGAGGTTTGCACTCTTTTTTTGTTATCCCTTTCTGAGCACAATAGATCTGAGGTTAACATGGATAGATCTGTGCTGGTTTTGGGTTGGCCACATGATTATAAGTTGTGAGAAGTCTGTCTAATAATTTTAACTTACGATTTTTTAATTTAAATGGCCTTCCCGACGTTAAGATGGATAGAACTATGCTAGGGTTGGGTCAGCCACATGCTTTTGGGAAGTCTGTCAAATAATCTTGAACTTGTTAATTTTTAAAAATAAAACGGTCTTCCTGAGGTTAAGATGGATAGATCTATGCTATTTTGGGAAGTCTGGCAAATATTTTTTAACTTATTAATTTTTAATTTAAATGGTCTTCCTGAGATTAAGACGGATAGATCTAATGCTATTCTGGGTTGGCCACATGCTTTTCAGAAGTCTGTCTAGTAAATTTTAACTTATTTTTAATTTACATGGTCTTCCTTTTTGACAACATATGAAGATAATATTTTCCAAATCCACAAGATTGGATCTAACTTTCTAAGTATGACACATGTGACTGCTGTGATAGGCTCACTTTGCACCCTTAAAACTGTTGCATCGCAATCCAATGTATCAGCTTGTCAAATAAAATGATTGGCATGAGAGAGTTCACAAACCGTAACAATGTAGGATGCCCCTGGTCTTTTTTTCGATGATCTTGTGTACTTTTAAAAAGCATTAATTGGGAGTACTTAGGGAAATGGTTAAAAATCACGGAAGACACGGAAAAACTTTGTAAGGCAGTTTAAAGGTATGGGATCAGGATATCTAATGGAAACGTTATGCTTGCATAGGGTATAAAAGTATTAATTGGGAGTACTTAGGGAAATGGTTAAAAATCACGGAAGACACAGGAAAAAATTTGTAAGGCAGTTTAGAGGTATGGGATCAGGATATCTGATGGAAACGTTATGCTTGCATAGTTTCTTTGACAAATCTAATGAAAGATATTGGTTGCTGCATTTGTTCGAATATTTTGAGGTTCTCTGTGAAATCTTTATAACAATGATCAACAACTCAAATGTGCTTTGTCACACTTGTGAAGAAAAATCCATTACAAATAATTCTCACTTTTTTTTTGTTGAGCACTTGTTGAAGCTTTAGGTCTCGGGGATTATGTTGTGAAAGATCTTTTGTATTTTGGCAGTTTTAATACGTGGTACATAGGCTCATCGTGTTCCCAGGATATCTGAAGTTTATGAATCGAATAAGAAGGTTTTAACTTGGACTTGAATAAGAAGGTTGTTTATAAAAAATGTACAATTATATCCCTAACATTCTCAGAATTTCATTCTTATAAGATTTTCAGGTTGGAAGGTTTTTAATGATTATTCGCTTTTGTTAATTGCCTTGATCATTTCTTTCCTGCATCATGCAAAAGACTGTATTTCTAAATAATATTCCTCTTATGTTGGAAAGGATGGCAGTTTTTAGTATAATTGCTTTTGCATCTTTTTATGTATCGTATATCAACTCAACGAAGTAGGATACAAGCAGGCGTTTTAGTTTTGTATCTTATGCCACCTCAGCGAAGTAGGAAATGAACATCCATTTTAGTTTTGTATAAGCAAAATGCCAATCATCAACATCGTGCCAAATTATTGAGTTGAATGAAAAGTTTCAAACTGGGTTGCGTAGATTTGAGAAAATGTTTCACACTTGTAATCTTGAAGGGGTTATTCTTTCATACATGCAAATTCAAAATTTGAAATACAAGGGAATGCATGTAGGAATACTTTCCAACAACTGCTTATTCCAAAACCTTTTCAACAAGTTATTTACAGAATGAGATATTTTGAAAACCTACTATATTTTTGAGTTAATAGTTGCAAATCAAGATAAATTTTAATATTTTTTCTTCTAATATTGAAACGTATGCACTACCTAATATTAACTATGGAATAAATAATAAATGTATGACAAGTTTCCAAAATGAAAATTCTAATTCAACTTTGATTGTGCTTTCAATTTGCACTCTGACAATGTAGTAAAATGAATTCGTAATTTCAGCTTGAAAACAAGCTGACGAAATTAAGTAATAACACAAATATGATTACGCCTTCAATTTACTGTAATATAGCGCAAAAAAACAATCTAGTAATTCTGAGGTGGAGTAAAGCTCATGAGGTTGTTGGAAACACTCTAGAGGGGGCAAATTAGTATTTCTTTCAATTGTTATATTATGCCAATTAATTTTTTTACTAGAACACAAGGTGTAGACTAAGAAAAATAATTTTATTAATAAAAACAATGAGGACTCCAATCCTCTACAACAATTTAGGCTCCAATCAATACAATAAAATTTTAACTTTTTCAAGTCTCCAACCTTGAATGAGGGCCCAAATCCTCAAATATCAATTCAGGGTCCTACGTCGTCTTAACAAGGCTCCAACCTCTTATGAGGACTCCAATCCTCAAAAATCAATCTGGGTTCCAACCTAGTTTCTCACAAGGTCTTCTTCAAGTCTGCTTCAATGATTACAATGTTTGCTCCAAATTTTTGCTTGAAGGCTCTTCAAGTTTGCTCCAAAAATGACTTCTAGACTTTTTAAAAGTTGCCCCAAATGGTCTGCTCCAAGGACATTCAAATCTACGTCAACAAATATTTGGAAAAGATTGCTCCAAAACCTCCAACAATTGCGTCAAAGGATCTTCAACATGTGCTCCAAGTTGGTCTCAAGGCACTGCTTCAGTGGCTTCAAGTCTTACTTCAAGAATGTGTTTAATAATGCTTTCAACAAAGCTCAAAAGATGTCTTCAAACGACATCTTCAACAATGTCCCAACGATGTCTTCAACAATGCTCTAAAGACGTCTCCAATAATGCTCCAAAGATGTCTTCATATGATGCTATACAAGTCTTCAATACTAGACAAGTAGGTCAACAGAGGATATGCTTCAAAGCTCTTCATAGGTACACCAAATAGTTTGCCCATACTTTGTCCAAATGTCCTTCATATTAGCTTAATAAAATAGTCAACAAAGCTGCTTAAAAATATTGCTCTAAAAAGCATTCCAAACTCTGTACAAGACTGCTTCAAAGTTTGCTTTAGAAATGGCTTCAAGTCTGTTTTAAATCCACTACAAGTTCAAGTTTGTTGTGGCTCTGTCTCAAGGCCGAAGTTTTGATTTTGTCACAGGTTCAGACTTCCTACCTCAGGGCCAAGGTTTGTCCTACCTCATGGTTGAGGGTATTGTTCCAAAAAGGGCCGAAGGTTCTGTACCAAATGAGGGCTAAGATGATTCAGGAGGTTGGAATCTGCTCCACAGAGGGTTGTGACTCCTGCTCTTAGAAGGCCAAGATTTCGTCTTTCAAGACGGTTGAGACTTCTTTCAAGCGGGAAAAACTTCTTCACAAGAGGCTCCAAAAGAGGTCAAATCTAGGAAAAGAAAATTTCCAAAACTAAACAAATATTCACCCACAAATTTTGAACCAAACAGAGATATCAATCACAAAATCTTTCTTTTCCTTGTCACTAAGTTCATGAGCTATGAACTTGTCTTTTTGCCTAAGGTCCGAACTCCTTGTTTTCCTTGCCTAGTTGGATGACAAAATAGGGAAGTCACATTGTATATTTATACTAATTTGTCATGTTTTTGAATGATCATGTCTATAGGAGGGTCAACATGTCTTGGATAGGGTTCACCCAAAAGATTGTTCTTTCTTTGTTTAGTTGAATAACATCTTCATCTTCCAAATTTAATTGACTCTTAATTTCTTCATAGCTCAACCTTCTTTGGTTGTTGAAGATCACTAGCACAATTGCCTAGAATATTGCTGCTGCAATTTCTATTATCACAAGTCACCAAGGTGAATATCCATGTAAGTTTACAAAGCATATGTCTTAGAGAATAAAATTTATAAAACTTCTCAAGGCACCCAACCATCTCAGAAGGTAGATTAATAGTGGAGGGCTTGTAGGCTAGCCAATGTGCAATGTTCAATAGTGTAACAACAAATGGTTTCAGATCGATATTATCAAACTCGGCTTAGTAACCATGTCCTCCATTTTCTATACAAGATTAGAACCACAGGGCTGCTTCAATTTCAACAATTTGTTCTTTTCATGATCAATATTTACGCCTCTATCATGCAACATAATGACTCCTTGCTTTGTTCTTGATCATATCATTGCTGACCCTTTGCCAACATTGACAATACCTCAACAATCTCCCCCTTTGTCATTGATGGCAACGAGTAAAATACTTGCAAAACAAATGAATGATACCCCAGATTGTAAGCGACTCCCCCTCAACTCATGGCTTGTTTTACTCTGCTTCTTTTTCTCCCCTTTTGACATCAATAACAAGGAAGAACTCTCCATGTCATCTTCTCCCCTGGTATTTTATGCCACTACAATTCTTCCTAACCTCATTAATGTAATCGAGGTGTGTGACAAACCAAATCATATTGACATAATCTTCAACTTTGTTAAGACAAAGATCTTGGAGTGGTATGATATACTCCAAGTTTCACAAGTAGCTCAATCATGGGTTTTGTCAATAAAGATGCCAATAGTTTAGTAACTCATATAACAATCAATGACCAATTGAATAATTTTTCAAAATTCCTAAGGTGGGAAAAACATCTCTCATGCTTCTATCAATCAGATAGAGGACCCAAAAAAAATCCGTGCCACTGTAGCCTTTTGTACAATTTGTGATGAAAAGACCAAATGGTCAAATACCATTGACAATGAATCTCTATTCCTTGACAATCATGTAGGCAATATCTGCCATGATACACCTTAATGGAGAAACTAACTAGCTATGCTACATATTCTTCTTTGCTTCTAATGCAACTCCTCTCAACGTGTCTGTGAATCTCTTTCCATACCAAGCTTTGCACGGTATATTGCTTGCATGTAAAAAGTTGTTGGCCACTCTGGTTGGCACAATACTTGTGCCAATTTAGAGTAGTACTCAATAGTAGTCTTGAAGTCCTTGTATCTAAAATCCATGTCTCCACATTTCTTCATGTTCAACATCTCTTGGATTTGTTGAGTCCATTCTTGAAATGGTAGCTCATTTTATGCACCCTCATCATCCTTATATCCAGTGTTGACCATCAAATCATGCACAATAGTGAGATCCATCCTTGCATAAGCATTTCCAAGTGGTGAAAGCATAACTGGTAGAGATGTTGTAACTTTCATTATGCCTATCAAAACATTGGATGCTACCTCTATTAGTATTTGAAGTGGGGCTAATGCTGTTACAAGGAACTTGACATTAGTTATGTCTTGAGGTTCAAACTGTAAGCACCTTAAAGTGAGTGCAACTAGTTTAGTTGCATCTTCATTTGCATACTATCCTTCTAAGGATGATACATTTTTTATACAAATCATAGAGTTTTTCATTGTGCATTTTTTTTAATGTAGCTCTTCTCTAAAACCTCATTTATTAACTTTGACGCTGCAACCAACATGCTCCCAGTACAAAGACTACCAACTAATTTTCTATAAATGTTGAAATAAGGGACCATAACCTTTGCATACTGTTGAATCTCAGAGTGTCAAGGCTCAATTCATTTTTCTTTCTTCATATGAACCTATTAAATGTGTGGTGTATGTAACATTGTCAACTTGCAGTCCCCTCTCTAACATTTCCTCTAACAATGATAGCCCATCCATTGCTATCCTTTGCTTACTCAGGACAATGCTAAGGACACTGATAGTTATAAGCATATTAAAATTAAGAAGCATGGGCCTGTCTGTTGAAAATAGCAACAAGAAATGCTAAAAGTAGCATTGCTAAAGATAGCATTTCAAAATATTCCAATTTTAATTTGTCCTTGAATTAAAATTCGAATTTAGTCTCACCAGTTGTTTGAAAAAAATTAATTAATTCATCTTGAGTTAATTAGTTGGAGAAATTCAAACATGAAGTCTTTGTGAAGTCATGCAACAATTATCCCTTTGATTGAGGAAGTTATCCCCTAATTAAAGAGATAAGGATGAGTTGTATTTAGTTAGCTCAGTTAACTGAGTTAAGTTTAGTTAAATTAGTTCCAAACTGTTGGAGGAACTAATTTTGAGTTCAATCAGTTAATCCATGCATGCATGAAACTAGTGTACTCTAGATAATTGAATATTCTCTCATAAATAACTCATACATGCTGTTTAGACAAAGACCCAGTTGAGATTAAAGGCCAAGACAATGTACTATCAGTTGCAAGAATTTTTCCTATAAGAAAATCTCTTGCACGCAGAAGGAATTCATTCCTTGAGATTTGCATAGTTTTACAGTGTGTTGGAGCAGTGTGTGAGATTAGTGTCATACAAGGTTACAACTGGAGCACCCAGGGAAAACTGCGCAAGGAAATAGGAGGCTTGGAGGATAGAGGAGAAGGCATATGAGTTGTTTATTCTGTCTATGAGCAGGAGTGAGGGATTGTACTGAGAGCTGGATAGCTGTGAGAGTTAAAGCTTTGTGTAATCCTGAGATATTTCCACTTGTATCATAATACATATAGCGGGGTTTTTCGCTGAGGCTTTCCCCAGAGTTTTTTTCTGTGTTTCATGTGTATTGATTCTTCTTCTCTGTTATATGTGTTCTACTTGATCTTGCTCAAATCGATTAAGCTTCCACAAATTTGATTGTAGAAGTAGATTAAGTATTTTGCTTTATTATATTGCATTATCAGGTAATCTACAGTGAGAATTTCTACATGGTATAAGATAAAAGGTGATTGAAGAAGTAAACAATATACTAAAGAAGGAAAAATTCGAAGTTTGAAGTTCTTGGTTGGAGAAGTAAAAACGAATTCTTATCATACCTCTAAGTTCATCAATGGCGTTCAATGGCTTGAGACTCGAGTATGCACTAGATGGCAGCTCGAATTATATAGCATGGAAGGATCACATGGAAGCGGTATTAGAAGACAATGGTTTGAAGGATTTCATTGATCAAGAAATCCCCAAGCCAGCGGCAGCTAATGCCCAAGAAGTGGCTGAATGGAAGAAGTGTGTGGCGAAGGTGAGGCAGATTCTTCTGGAGGGAGTTTGAGACCATCTTGTTTCGAGTCTACATGGGAAGGAGACTCCGTTTTCAACGTGGAAGACATTGAAGGATCTCTATTAGAACAACATCGACCAAAGGAAATTGGCGCTCAAGGACAAGCTTCGGAAAATCAAGTGTGAAAAGGGCGACACTATTTCTACATATCTGAACAAGCTCACCACCTGCAGAGATGAGCTTGGTAGTGTAGGAATAACTACAATCGACGATGATATGGTGAGTCTTGCTCTCCTTGGTCTTCCTAAGAGCTGGCATAACTACTAGGACTCTGTGAATGGAAGAGAGAAACTGTCGGATTGGGAACGATTGTGGTTGGATCTGATGTAGGTGGAGATCAGGAGAAGCACCAGAGATGGTTCTTCATCTAAGCATGATGATGAAGAAAATCTAGCTTTAGCCAGTAAGGCAAGGAAAGGGAAAGGGAAGGCTTCCCATTCCAAATCGAGTTCTTCTCATGGTGGGAAAAAGTTTGACAATTCTAAAGTGAGATGCTTTAATTGTCATGAGGTGGGCCATTATGCAACTAATTGTTCTTTGAAGAAATCCAAGAAGGGATCCTCGAAAGTATTAGAAGGTGAGGCACTGGCCTCTCAGTTCAAATTGGATTTTACCCTCATAGCATGTATGGTTTCATCGATGGTGGGTTCCGTTTGGTACCTGGACAGTGGAGCCTCATTCCACATGATTGATGATAAGAGTTTATTCAATACCTTGGGGGAGAAAGACCTCAAGATGCGCCTAGAGATGGGCGATGATGGAAAGTACTGTGTTTCAGGTGAAAGCACAATTGTTTTTTAGAGGGAGCATGGAGCTCCTCTCACCCTCACTGATGTAAAGTATATGCCTGGACTGAAGAAGAACTTGGTATTTGTCGTGATGTTGGAAGAAAAACGCTATGATGTAGTCTTCAGTAAAGGAAAGACGTTCCTAAGTGTAACAACACAAGTAAAACAAATATTAATGTCAAAAGGAAAACAATTCTTTCAATGGAATTATACCTGTACTTTCCGGCTGCAAAGTGACCACAAGATTTTGGGGACGACTCTCCTCCCAACCGTAGGCTCAATTGTGCAGGATTCTGCTACAACTATACTTTCCGGCTGCGAAGTGACCACAAGATTTTGGGGACGACTCTCCTCCCAACTGTAGGCTCAATTGTGCAGGATTCTACTACAACTGGCCACCCCCGAGCCCTCAATCAACGACTACTTCCAATATTCCTAAGTCTTAGTATACCATTCTCCCAAGAGAATGAAAGATAGAACCTCAGAATGATCGAACCCCTCCCCTCCTCCTCATCATTCATTAAATAGAACAAAACATTGGAAGGGAAACCACATGCACACCCTCCATGTGTCTGCATGCTACATGCCCACCCTCCATATGTCTGCATGCTAATTTTTTTTGATAATTTCCTTTTTTTTATTTCTTAAATATGGTTATTACTATTTTTATTTTTATTTTTATTACTTATTTC
>APFE031704155.1:0-12655 GCA_000404065.3 Pinus taeda | reverse complement strand
GTTTATTTCCATTTCTGGTTGTAAGCATATTTCAGTATTTTCCATTAATGAAATGAAGTATTATTTCCACTGCATCTTTGTGTATATGGTTATCTCTGTAATTTTTTGCGTTCCTATTTAAATCCGGATCATTTATAAATGAAATTGAATTATTTTCACACTGCTATGAAATCAATCTCTATAATACAACACTCGGAATGGGAATCAAACTTATTCTATCATGCGAAAATAAATCTAAATTATCCTATGATAATTTAATTACTCAAATTGATGCTCTGAATGAAATGCTTTGAAGTAAACCACGCTGCTTGAACTAAAACATAATTCTTGAAACAAATCAAACATTTCAAATTATGGAAATGAAGAACACAACACCTATCACTACCAAGGATGAATTTGTTTGCTATCACAATCAAAACCTTTCAAACCATAAATCAACCACTCAATTATACAAAAGGAATTCTTCGTTCACAATCATACTATACATCACAATTTACATGGATAAACACAGAGGAATAATGCTTCTTAAACTTCAAGAATCGATTGATTTTCTCTATCGTGGACACTCTAATTATAAATATGAATAAATGTGACTTAAGTGGAGGAACAAAGCATGGATTTGTGTTAAAATATAAGCTCAAGTTATAAAATGAATCAGAAATCTTCAAGATAGGAAATAAATCCTTAAATCATTTAATCTATAAGGTAACAAACCACACATCTATTATGAAGTCATATACCAATATTCGTAATTATAACACACGAGATTTAAACTATAAAATCGCGGGCACACACCTAGCTATCTGAACTATTAATGAGGCTTATTTCCAGAGGTGGTGGGCTCTCCCACACTTGGAGTAAGCTAGTTTACTACTATGGAAAAAGGATTTAAAACATCAGAGATGTAACTCGCAATCAACCATGATAAAAACGCTTCTAGCTCACAACATGAAAGTGATCATGTGTATTTTCAAAAAAGAGTTTGGGAACCAATTGCCATAAGTCACAATGTATCTTACTAACAAAAGCAACAATTCTAACTCTTAACCAGCTAGCTCCACTCGCATTTTCATTGCATTAAAACGAACTTTAAAGCATTGCTCGATCTACTCCAAATCATATTGACTCTACTTAGAACAAATTGCTTCCTTCTAGAGTAACTAACTGCTATTATGATAGTAGTCTTCTCTGATTCTGATCTGGAGGATTTCCAGCCTTGGAATTATCACACTTAACATGAAAAATTGATCCTGGAAGCATCGTGCTTGTCCTTATAAATCTCTATGTAAAATTCGATGGTCAAAACAAGAAGGATTCCACCTGGCGAGACTAGCTCAAACTCAATCAAGGATCAGTTGTTTGAATATGAAAGATGAGATCAGTGTTGATGACAAGGAATCTTTCGATTCATGCTGAATTCTCAATCCTTCCACCAAACTTCCAGTTAGACCCATGAATAAATAGCTAGAATATAAGGACATGACTCAAGAATTGACTTAAATTCAATCACAAATAGCAAAATGATGTCAGTTAAGTGCATTTACCTCTTAGTCATGTACTAGTGGGGTTTAGGGAGTGACATAGGTGATAGGGTAGGTAGTAGGAGTACTTTCGTAGCCAAAAGAGGGTGAAAATAGAGATGAGACGTAGAAAATTAGGGACAAAAATAGTAATGATGAGATAGAAAAATAAACTATGGTCAAATATCAATGGCCTTAACCAAGACCTCTAACCCATGCTTAATTGTAACATAACACTTCTTAAGCTACATAAAAAGCTCTTGAGCACTTAGCTTTTTGGTGGGTCTCATCTTGGATATTTTCCAACATAGCAATTGCTTATTCTTCTGCTTCAAGTCATCATTCTAGGAAAACAACCGAAGTTATTTCCCTGATATGATTGTTAACTTATCTAACATACTAAAATAGGACTCAATACTTGTTTTCTTTCTTACGAAGTTTAACAATCTTTCTCTGCAGCTTCACTAAGCAGATCTTCAAGTTTTCTTCTTCTATAGGAGTTGAAGTTTTCATGGGTGTTGTAGATTGTTGAGAGTCACTTCCTCCTGGTTTATTGCTATTATATTTCCCTTGTGAGGAAGCTTGCCGAACTTCTGTATTGACATTTCGACTAGGATTCTTATTGGGCAAGGGATGAATAAGGGACTATGTTTCTAAATCTTGTGTAATGTCAAATGGAATCTTTGTTGTAGATGCTAAGACATGAATTTCTTCAGGGGAAGAATGAAACTCTTTGTCAGTTGAATCAGGAGAGAAAATAACATCAATACACTCAAAATTTATAACTTTAGGTACAAGAGTCTTAAGCTTGTTCATGCTTCTAGTTCTGTGGTAGCCTTGGATCGAAGTCTCTGCCATGGACATTGATGGTACTTGGGTTGGAAAACGGTATTTATTCTTCTTAGGCTTTAGTTCTGACCCTTCATGATCTTCAGGAGAATTAGATGCAGGCTCTTCACCTTTTGACCCTACAATTCCAGCTAGCTCATGCTGGTCTTCACTACCCCTACTCCGCTTGTTCCTTTGCTTATTTAAATTTTGGGTTTTTGAATATGTCCTCTCTTCCACAGTATTAGAATAGGGTATTGATTCTTGAGGGGTTTCGACAATAGGAGAGGCAGGGTTGTCTATAGGGTTAGGTGTCATTCGGGAATGTTGTGACAAGGTCTCCCTTCTATGACTAAGTGACTGTCCCACCAACTATTGTCAACCTTTGATTAGAGTCTCTTTCCCAGGAAAACTTTCAATCATGAAGTCTTCCTATGACTTTTGCCACTTTGTAAGCTCAGTAAAAACTACCATTTTAATAATATTGTGGTGATATAAGGTTGTCTCATGGTTCTTGCTCTCTGATTGCACCCCTTTATAAATTTTATGTAAGATTAACCTCAATAAATGCGGAATATTGATCTCAATATCTTCTGCAAAATGTGATAACAAGTGAACATAAAATAATATAACATAGTCAGTGCAACCTAAAATATACTTTTTCTTCTTTGACATGGGGGAAATAGGTCCCATGAAATCTAATGCCCACTTCTCGAAAGGTTCTATTGATATCTATGTCTGAAGCGACATCTCATCTGAAGGAACTGGCCTCCCCATCCTCTGACAAGTGTTGTAATTGGATACAAACTTTTTTGCATCTTTGAAGAGTAAGGGCTAATAATACCCAATACAAAGGAATTTGTATGCGGTCCTTTTGTTTACAAAGTTCCCCCTACAAGGCTCATTATGGTAGGCCTTCAACACATAAAATATCTCATTTTCTCGCACACATCTCCTCATGATAAAGTCGGTTCCGGTGTAGAACAAGTCTCCATCGATCCAGGAGTAGTTGGCACTATGCTATATAATGTTATGTTTTTCCCTAGTAGACAGATCTTGAGGAAACTTCACTAACATCAGGTAGTTGGCAACATCTGCAAACTAGAGAGTAAAGGTGTATATAGCTAACAATTCTTCGTCCAAAAAATCATCTGGTACTAGGTTTGGTACATTTCCCTGCATGACATTCATTCGAGACAAGAAGTCAGCTGCCAAATTATCTCTCCCAGGCCTATCAATCATAGTTAAGTTAAATTCTTGCAACAACAGAAGCCATCTAGTAATCCTACCATTATCAATAGGTTTTTTCATAAAAAATATAATGGAAGAATGATTGGTATGGACAAAAGGCTCATAACCGATATGTAATGTCTAAATTTGTTAATGGCATGAATAAATCCTAACAATTCCTTTTCAGTAACTGTATATTTCAGTTCAATAGGGGAAGGACTCTTGCTAATAAAATAAATAGCATAAGGAGAATGATCTTCCCTTTGTCCTAAAACTGCTCCAAGTGTGGTATTTGAAGCATCTGTGTAAATGTGGAATGGTAAGGACCAATTTGGTCCCCTCAATACTGTAGTGGTGGACAACCTATCCTTTAATACCTGAAAAGCATGTTGACCATCATCATTCCAAACAAAATCAACATCCTTGGCTAATAATTTAAATAAAGTTGTTGCAATCCTTGTAAATTTTTCAATAAATCAACGATAGTAACCCACATGCCCCAAAAATCTTCTTCTTTTTTTGTACTAGGAATTGAAATATGCAAGATTACCTCAATCTTCATTGGATTGACTTTGATTCCTTCAAATGAAATGTGATGTACCAAGACTATCCCCTTAGTTTACATCATTTTACATTCACTACTGCTAAGGGCTAGGTGGGCTTCTCGACATCAAATCAACAATTTTTCTACATTTTCTAGAGCTTGGGAAAAATCGTCTCCATATACTATGAAGTCATTTATATAGAAATATACACATTCATGGATCAAGTCAAAAAATATGGCTAGGACAATTTGCTAAAAGGTATTTGGGGCGTTGAGAAGGCCAAAAGGAAGAACTCGATAGGCATAGGTACCCCAAGGGAAAGTGAAAGTGGTATTATCTTGGTCTTCCTCAGCTATTTGAATTTTCTTATACCCACTGTACCCTTCTAGGAAAGAGAAATACTTCTTACCAGAAAGTGTGTCAAGTACCTGATCAATAAATGGTAGAGAAAAGTAATCTCATAGGGTGGATTTGTTTAAATCCATGTAATAAACACATCTGCACCACTTACCATTCTTCTTCGAAACCACCACCAAAGGTGACACCCATGTGTTGTCTAAAATAGGATAGATAAAATCTGTAGATAATAACTTCTGCAACTCATCTTTGACGATTTCTTTCAAGGTTGGGTTCATATGTCTCTGCAGCTACCGAATTGGTCTCATGTCCTCATTGGTGTAGATGTGGTGGATGCATGTATCTGGGTGTATGCATTTCATGTCCAAATAGTCTCGGGCAAAAGCTCCAGATTTTTCTCGAACCATGCTCAACAATTTCTTATTTTGTTCTTCATTTAATTCATTACCGATATACAAAAATTTTCCTTCATTGATTTCAATTGGTTTCATAGTGAGGT
Organism: Pinus taeda; assembly: GCA_000404065.3. Classification (NCBI taxonomy): domain Eukaryota; kingdom Viridiplantae; phylum Streptophyta; class Pinopsida; order Pinales; family Pinaceae; genus Pinus; species Pinus taeda. Next base: position 7,676 of record APFE031704155.1, on the reverse strand, counting down.
CATTGTTGTCCTCTATTGTTGTTAATGAGGAAAATATAGCTGGATGAAAAGCTTCCTAAAACTCATTACTGAAAACATGTTGATAACTAGTAAAATAAATAGGATAATCAATATAAGAATGATCAAATAAAAATTGATGCAAGATATGATCTACTGATTGTTCTTGGAGTCCTCTAGATTGTTCTAAAGATAATAAAGGAAACATATAATCCTCATCTCCATAAGGACTCTCTAGCCATAAGGGCACTTCAGTCGCAGTTTGAGAAGGGGGAAAAATTGACAAGGTTTGATTATGTGAACCATTGGAAAATACCATTTCTCTATTTCAACACCCTATCATAGCATCCATAGTAGCTAACCAAGGGCATCCTAGGACTACAGGTTGTCCTAGTTTTTTAGGAGAAATGACAGTGAAATCAATGGGATATTCCCAAGAAGCAATGGTGACGACTATGTCTTCTAGAGTTCTGTTGATGGTGCTAGACCCGCCAACATGTAAGGGGATATTCTAGGTAAGAAGTCCAAATTAGACCTCAAACTATTTGGTGTATGAGTCCTAGCAGTGGGTCATATGGTAATGCCTTGACTACAATTTCTCACATAGGAAGGTAAGATGAATCTGTTGGTAGCAAGGGTGTGACAGCTTTAGTGAGTCAAGGAAGGTGCATGAGAGGTTCTAACACATGGGGATTGAGATCAATTGATCCAGGTGGATCTTTAGACACTACTAGCATGGAAAAGGCTTAAAATTCAAAGTGGTGGAAATATTATGAACTTGACATTAGATCAAAGTGCTCATCGCCCTGATTCCAATGGTGAAAACGACGCTCCAATCCGAGTCTGAATGAAGGAGATAGAGATAGTCAAAGTTGGGTTGCGTTTTTAATGATTGGGTAAGCTTAACAAAGACACAATTTGGACTTTTCCGGTTGACAGAATCCGGCTAACTCTGGCCAGATTCTGAGCAAAATCATTGTCTGGTTAAAATGACTCTTTCGGTCAAAAACCAAATTTTCAAAAATGTGCAATTAGTTTTTTTTAACAAGAAAAATATAAAAAAAGGGGGGTGTCGGGTCACCAACCCCACCACCCCAACCCATACATGTAACAATATAAAATATTGGTGGAGGGGTGGGCCACAACCCCCGACCCCTCCCACAGAACCAATAACAACAAATAGGGTGGGCGGCCATGACCCCACCACCCCACAACCCATAACACACACCATTATTCAATATGAAATGGAGTTAAGGTGGGCCAGCCCTTGGGGCGTGGACCCAACCTCAACCACCACCATTTATTACAAGAGGCCTGTGGAGGTAGGTACGGGGGCAGGCCACCCAAGGCGGGCCCAGCGCAACCATAATGTGAAAAAAAGGAGTTTGGTTGAAATTAAAAAAAGATTTGATTTATAAATGGAGGAGGCATGGTTTGACCGCCCGACATCCTCCATATTAACCGGACCCCTAACCAACTCAGCCAACCGCCAACTTTGGAAAATCTGTCACCAATATTTTATTTAAACACAAGTTGTCAGTGCGCCCAGGCAGAGGAGGTTGTGCACGCAAATTGAGGCAGAATTTTGTAGGAGGGCCGAATTTTTACTTTGTCAGGATTTGACAAATGTTATATGGTTTCATCATTTCTCGACTCTACAAACTTAATGGCACTATCCACTTCTCCATCACAGTTTTGCATTTTTTGGCCATTTTCCAGTATGGAGGTATAAAACTCCCTTTTTGTAACTGCTGCTTGTACTCTTCTTTCTCATGCCACTTAATGAATGAAGACCTCCCCGTTGATCGAACAAGGCCTGGAGACGTATTCCAAGTTGGACGAACTCCGTTATCAAGTCTTGTTGTCTTCTTTCATGATTTATGTGTTTCTCCTCTTCTCTCATGTGCACATTAAGTTTTCTATGTTAAGCTACAATTTATGCATGTAATTATTTAACACATGTATAAGCAAAAGATTTTGGATCAAGTGGTATCATAGTAGGTCTTTTTAGATGCGAATTGCATGTTTGTATGCTAACAAGAAACAAGCTCCGAAGAGGTGAAGGGAAACTAAAGTCTTTCGATCCTAAAGCGGGGAATGCACATCGAAGGAGAGACATGGTAGATGAAGAGGAGCACAATTTCTACAAAACCTTCTATACAATGGCATAAAATGTTGGTTAGTTTATTTCAAGGTTGGAGAAAGAAGAAGAGAGAAATCTAGAAGAACAAGGTTCAATGCATGGAAATGGTGAAGGAGAACCCCCTCCTCCTACCATGAGTGAAAGTTCTTCTTCCTCTCATCACCATCATGATAGAATTCAAAGGATGCATCTAAGAAGACTTTCTTTAAATTAGATATCAAATTTGATCTCCTGATGTTTAACGGTGAAAGTAATACATAAAAGCTTAGTAACTAGATTACATAGATTGAAATCTACTATAGGATTCAGGAGATCGAAGAGGATGAGGCAAAGATTCAGTTGGCCTCTCTTTGGTTGAGTAGCACTGCTCTCGTTTGGTGGGAGATAAAATTGCGAATTTGTAAGAGTGTGGGTAATCTTCTTTCCTCATGACCTAGTTTCATTTCTGCATTAAAGGAACAATTTTATCCCTTGGGTTATAAACAAAAAGCCTTAATGGATTGGCAATACTTAAGGCAAGGTAGAGTTCAGGATGTTCAAAGCTTTACAGAGGAACTTAGAAATCGGGCACTTAATTTTGGCATTTCACTTGACTCACCTGAAGTAGTAACTAAGTATACTAGATCATTACATAGTTACCTTAGACATTCATTATTATTGTTTGAATCAACTACTATTGACTTGACCAGTGTGCCATCCATCTTGAGAACAGGGGAAAAAATGAAAGATATGATCATTTCAAGAAGCCACCTTTCAAACCTCTAAATGGCAAACCCAAAGTGAAAGGAAAAGGAAAGGAGAAGAGGATGGCATCAACCAAGAAAGATGAAGGAGAAAGACCTTATTGAACTCACTGCAAAAAGGAATGGCATGACGATGATCATTGTTGGAAACTATACTTGGAAAAGGGACCAAACAAGTATGGAGGAAAAGGCAAGCAGAAGATAGTGGAAATTTCGCAGCAAGACCTTGGATCTGATTCCGAAGATGAAGCATTAATCACAACAGCAAGAACAAAAGGTACTCTTACACCTCATGTTAATTCTGAATCACATGAAGGCACTAGTTCAATAGATGAGTCTCTTCCTAATGAACGAAAGAGAATTGAGCTACTTCATATTAGTGTTATCATAAATCATACAAAAGTGGAAACTTTATTTGATACTCAATCCCAAGCAAACTTAATTTCGGAGTCCTTGGTAAAGAAGCTAGGTTTGGAAACCAAACCACATCCAAAACCTTACCCACTTGGATGGATACATGATAAAGCAAAACTGAATGTAAATAAGCAGTGCAGGGTTAAATTTGTGATTTCTTCTAAGTTAGTGGATGAGGTAAAACTTGATGTGATACCATTGGATATCTATGGCATGGTGTTAGGGATTCCATATCTATATGATAGAAAGGCAATCTTCTTCTGTCATGAAAACAAATACCAAATCACAAAATATGGGGTAGAATATATTGTAAGGGCTCATCAAAATAAAATCAATGTCAGCCTTGTAAGTGCAAGACAAATGAAGAGGTTGTGAATTCCAGTAAGGGTTGCATGCTTATGATTGTGAGGGGAAAAGATGCAGAATTATCTGATGCTTTCTCAGGTTGTGGTCATGTGCATAAAAAGAAATTATGTGAATTAATTTCTAACTATGATGAGATGTTTCAGGAACCAAGGGGATTACCTCTGAAGAGGGAAATCCAACATGAGATCCATTTGGAGCATGAGGCTCCCTTACCAAAGATTGGCGTGTACAAGATGTTGACCATTGAGATGGAGGATATCAAAAAGCAAGTGTAAGAACTATTGAACGAAGGGGTCATCAGACCGAGCACTTCTCCATGCGGCTCACCAATTGTCTTAATGCTGAAGAAAGATGGAACATGGAAGATGTGCGTGGATTATTGAGCACTAAACAAAATCACGGTGAAAATCATTACCCTCTTCCCTGAATTGATGACTTATTAGATCAGTTAAAGAATGCTATCCATTTCACCAAATTGGATTTGCGTAGTGGTTATCACCAGGTCCGAATTGCAAATCAAGATGTGTGGAAAACCACCTTCAAGACCAAATAGGGGTTGTTCGAATGGATGGTGATGCCATTCAGACTTTGAATGATATCTTTAGGCCTTTCATTGATGAATTCGTTCTAGTATATGTAGATGATATTATTGTCTTTAGTAAAAGTTGGAATGAACATGTATGTCATGTGAAGAAAGTGTTTGATGTATTGAAAAATGTAAAACTCTATGTAAAATTGTCAAAGTGTGAGTTTGGGAAAACCTCTTTAGTTTATCTAGGTCATATTGTTGGTCATGGTTAGCTAAAAATTGATCCTTCTAAAGTTGAAGCAATTCTAAATTGGCCTAAGCCTACTAGTGTAACCGAGGTTCACATCTTTTTGGGTGCAGTATCGTATTGGAGGAGATTTATTGCCAATTTCTCTATTATTGAAGCACCTTTACATGCATTGACAAGTGTAAAGCAAGTCTTTCAATGGGGAGGAAAGCAGTAGAAGTCCTTCAAAACATTGAAAGAAAATATGAGCACCACACTGGTCTTGGTCTTACCAGATCTCCAATAGCCATTCGATATCGAGACAGATGCCAGCAGATATGCCATGGGAGATGTACTGATGCAGCAAAAGAAGCTAATATGTTACCATTTAGAGAAGTTCTCTCAGGCTGTGATAAAATATCCCACTTATGACAAGGAGTTATACGCCTTGGTCCAGAGTGTGAAAAAGTGGAAACACTACCTGATCGGCAAGGAGGCCATCATCCATATGGATCATCAGCCCTTGTAGTATCTTGAGTCACAAACCAATTTGTAGAAATATCGTCATTTCAGGTGGATGGGTTTTCTTCAGAAGTTTCATCTGGTAATAAAGTATAAGAAGGGCACTAGCAACAAAGTGGTTGATATTCTATCTTTCCCTCCTATTCTGCTTCTGTTATTTTGCATAATGCTTCATTCTTTTTCGAAAGTTATGTTGGACAATATGCTAACGATGATGAATTTAAGGAGATTTATGTAAAACTAACCCATGGTTCACAGGTGGACAACTATCATTTGCAGGGGAAACTGTTGTATCACCTTGGTAAATTTTTCATACCCACAGGAGAAAGGGTACATGTAATCCTAGAGCCCCACACCTCCATTGTGTCTGGTCATTTTGGTATTGAAAAAACTTTGTGTTATGTACAAATATTTTGTTTTTGGTCTCATATGAAGAACATTGTGGCTCACTATGTAAAGGGATGTGTGATGTGTTCGGTTTCAAAGCCCTCTAATAGAAAAATCGGGATCTACACACCACTCCCTATTCTGAGTTATCCATGGGAAAGTGTGTCGATGGATTTTGTAGGAGGTTTTCCTTTATCTAGGAAAATTCATGATTATTTGTATGTTGTCATTGACCATTTTAGTAAGATGTGTATTATTTTAATGCCTTGTAAAAAGAATATCACTGCAGAGAAAACTGATTATCTTTTCTTTCAGCATGTTTGGGTACATTTTGGGCTACCCACATCGATTGTGTCAGATCGGGACTCTCACTTTCTCATAGAGTTTTGGACCAACTTGTGGAAGATGATGGACACCAAGTTGAAAAGAAGCATGGAATTTCATCCATAGACTGACGAACAGATAGAGGTTTCCAACCGCACCATGGTACACTTGTTCTGAGGCTATTGTGGGAAACATCCTGAGTTTTGGGAAGAGAATCTTCCATATGTGCAACATTCCTACAATTGAGAAGTACACTCATATACTCATCGTTCATCATTTGAGACATGTTTTAGCTACCTGCCAAAAGATCCTTTTGATATGGTCTTTGGAAGGGAAGATGACTCCAGTGGACCTGATGACAGGGAAAAAGTGCAGCGGTTCATTAAGCAAATCCAGTTGATTCACCAAGCAGTACAAGAGAAGTTGGAGAAAATTTAAGCCCAGTACAAGGCTCGACATGACAAACACCAAGTCGACCATCAATTTGAAGTGGGAAACAATGTGTGGTTCCATATCAGTGAGGACAACATGATGGGAGAAGGGAAGAAGTTGCGACAAATTTGGTATGGTCCATTCACCATCTTGGAGAATATTGGAAACAATGCCTTTCGTCTTGATTTGCCAATATATATGCAAATGTACTTCGTAGTGAATGTGGAGAACTTAAAGATATATGAGTCGCCATTGATTATGGACACCGAAGAGGTGGGCACAGTTCCTACATTTGATGACCTTGCACCAAAGTATCTTGATGAGTTACCTGAGGACATCATCTTTGACAGAAGGACCAAGACTTCATAACGGGGAGATGTGGAATACCTTCGAGTTGGTTTCAAGGGGATGCATCCTAACAAGGTCAAATGGTTAGAAAAAGAAAGATTGAGGGAACAATTCCCTCACTTGCCAATTGACTGATAAAGCTTTTGGCGGTCCAAAAGCTCCTCAATGGGGAGGATTGATCCATGTGAATCTTCAAACATCAATGGCATGGAAAAGGCTCAAAATTCAAAGTTACGGAAAGATGATGAACTTGACATCAAATCAAAGTGCTTGTCACCTTGATTCCAACAGTGTGAATGGCACTCGAATCCGAGTCCAGATGAAGGAGATAGAGGCAATCAAAGTTGGGTTGATTTTTTTATAACTGGGCGGGCTTAACAAAGACACAATTTGAACTTTTTCGGCGGATAGAATCCAGCCAACTCTGGCCAGATTCTGAGCAAAATCATTGCTTGGTTAAAATGACTCCTTCGATCAAAAACCAAATTTTCAAAAATGTGCAATTGGTTTTTTTAAACAAGAAAAACATAAAAAAGGGGGGTGTCGGGCCACCAACCCCGCCACCCCAACCCGTACATATAACAATATAAAATATTGGTGGAGGGGCGGACCCTCCCACGGAACCAACAACAATAAATGGGGTGGGCAGCCATGACCCCGCCACCCCACAACCCATAGCCCACACCATTGTTCAATATGCAACGAAGTTAAGGTGGGTCGGCCCTTGAGGCGCAAACTCAGCCTCAACCACCACCATTTAAGAGGCATGATGAGGTAGGTACAGGGGGCAGGCTGCCCAAGATGTGCCCATCCCAACTATAATGTAAAAAAAAGGAGTTTGGTTAAAATAAAAAAAAAGATTCGATGTATAAAAAATGGAGGAGGTAGGGTTTGACCGCCCGACCTCCTCCATATTAACCGGACCCCTAACCAACTCAGCCAAGCACCAGCTTGGGAAAATCAGCCAACAATATTTTATTTAAACATAGTTTGTTAGTGCGCCCAGGCAGAGGAGGCAGTGCATGCAGTTCGAGGTAGAATTTTGCGGGAGGGCTAAATTTTCACTTTGTCAAAATTTGACAAATTTTATATGGTTTTAGCATATCTCGATGTTGCAAACACAATGGCACTATCCGTTTCTCCATTAGAGTCGTGCATTTTTCGGCCATTTTTCAGTATGGAGGTATAAAACTCCTTTTTTGTAACTAATGCTTGTACTCTTCTTTCTCATGCCACTTAATGAAT
>APFE031704148.1:44143-66420 GCA_000404065.3 Pinus taeda | reverse complement strand
TTTAGAGAAAGATAGTGTCTGGTTGGTTTGTTTGTCATTAGGTCTTCATTAGATTCTAGGAAGGTCTATCTTGTCCGCAAGATTGACTCATTCCGCGTGACATGAAGTGTTCCTAATACAAATCCATGTTAGAGTCGAGGCCTTGAAAAGTTGAAGTCCAAGTACATTGAATGTATTGCTTATAAATAACCTCTCTAACACCCTTACAGAAACATACAATGATACCATTTACATTGGAGGTGTAAATCACTTGAATTGTGTTACAGCTTTAATCGCACCCCCACAAAAATGTGTCATGTTTTCTTGTGATGATACATCAAGCCTATTGGAGAAAAACCTCATGATGTAAAATGAATTTAAACATGACATAACTTTAATAGTGCCCCACATTCACCCCTAGCTCCCCACTCATGGATAATGTGAGGCTATTTCAAGCATTGATGCAGATAATATAATTTTATTTTCTCTTATGTATAGTATTTTACATTGACACAATTGAGTTTATTTAACAAACAAAATATTTGTAGAGGATTCACTCCTTATGGTTAAGGGCCAGACAGGCCTTGTCTTTATGAGTGATCTATTCATTTCAAAATCCTTGTGTGAGAGAGCACTACAAGCTCCATCTCAACATGAAGTGTAGATATTGTGAGAAATTCAAATCAAGGTTTTGAAAATTATCCAATTGTTCTACATTTGGTATACATGGTAATAATGGCATTACCCACAAACACATACCCTGAAGACCAATACCTAGTTCTCTAAAAATCACTTTGGCTAGGCACCTGCAATAAGAAATCCATGGAGGCAACTTTAGAAAGATTGCGGAAATTTCAGAATGATTCAAAAGTACATAGAGCTTTGTGTTTGATAGAATGGATAAGGAGGCAATATAAAACTTTTCGAAATGGATCAATTAGGTGGAAATCATATAAGATACTAGCTTCTCTCTAGTAGGAAACTAAAGTGTGTGGAAAACATTGGTACCATCTTTTCTTCTATTTGGAAATTGGACTATGTGGAAGATATGTAATGGGGTAGATGGTTATGATGGGAGTTGACTTTTGGGTTCTAAGTGGTAATTTCTATAGACTTCCAAATGAGCTCATTGTTGATTTGCAAGGTGTATATTTTTTTCCTTCAACTTGGATTGTTAATCCAATAAATACATCGTTATGGTACCACAACTAGATGACTTCTAATGTGCTGGGACTAGAAAGGCTTCATATTGGACAAGGGAATTATTACATTAGGAGGCTTATCAAGGGTCATGTTGGAGTAGGAGAAGAATAGGATGATTTTATTTGCTTCAAAATCCTAGATTTGAGAACCAAACAAAGTGAGTAGGATACAAAGAAATGTTTTCAAATGAAATATAAGGCGAGTCAAATCAGGGTGGAAATCTCTATGGAATACCATAACCCCTTTGAAGACTTGGATATTTGTACAGTTGGCACTAAAAAACAAGATTTTGAAACAGGAGGATTTTGAAACAAGGAGTTGGTAAGGGTTGGGACAATGTGTTCTATTTCGATAATCCAAGAAAAATATTATACATTTTCTTATAAACTACCCATATACGAGGATTTCTTTGTCACGGTTGGGATCTTTAACATGTTGTAAAAATATCTAGAAAGGAGAAAGTATTGAAGATTTTCTAAAGTGTTTGTATGATATTAAAGAGTTAAATCCCTTTATGAGACCACCATTCATTATTCCTTGGGGCATTTGGATATCCTTTAATTCTAGTATCTTGTGTATATGGAAAAGCTAGCAAATGTTATATTTAAGAAGAGGAGGGTTATTATGATTAGTTTCAACTCGACACAAATGTAAACCCACTTTGAACAAACCAGGGGGGGATCTAAAGGGTTACATTTGGTGCTTTTGTGCATATGTCGTTAAACAAAAAGGCCCCATTTCATTTGCATGAAGTGTTCCTGGTACAAATCCATGTTAGATTCGAGGCCTCGAAAATATGAAGTCTAAGTACATTGAATGTATTTTCTATAAATAACTTCTCTAACAACCTAACAGAAACATACAATGATGTCATTTACATTTAGGTTTAAATCACTTGAATTGTGTTACAACTTTACTCGCTCCCCCACAAAAAAAGTGTCATGATTCCTTGTGAGGATGCTTCAATCCTATTGGAGAGAAACCTCACAATGTAAAAGGAATTTAAACATGATGTAACTTTAATAGTGCCCCACATTCACCCCCTGGCTCACCACTCATTGCTAATTTAAGGTTATTTCAAGCATTGATGTGGATAATATCATTTTATTTTTTCTTATGTATATTATTCTATATTGACACAATTGATTTTAGAGTTTAAGGACTTAAGATTTAGGGGATTTAGGTGTTCATGGTTAAGGGGTTAGCAATTAAGGTGTTTAGGCAGTGAAGGGTTAGGGGTTAAAAGGGTCATAGGTTAAGAGGATAAGGAGTTATGGCTTATGAGTTGGTTCATGGATTATAGGTTAGTGGTTAGTGTCTTAAGATTTAATGAGTCAAGGGGTTTATGGGTTATGAGTTGTGAGTGTAGGGGTTAAGGGATTATGGATTAGAGGTTAAGGGGATAGAAAATTTTCTGGTTATGGGTTAAGGGCTTATGGTTTGTGAGAATTGTACTCCTAGTTATCCCCTTTTCACCACTATTGGGGGTTCCCCTACCAATTTCTCTTGCTACCTTCCCTCTAGGTCCCCTAGACCCTATGAAATTAAGTCCTAAGACCCCTTCTCATTCTCTAATGCTAGGATTATAGATCTTAGTAAACCATGCTTTTACCTTTGATTTCTAGCATCCATGCTACCCTTGTGTCCCCTTGTGCCGTTCAATACACCATAACATACCCCCCCATAACCTTTTTGGTCATTGCATTCCACTTTTCCTAATGTTATGAACCCCCAAATTTGGTCCCAATTGCCCTACAACTACACCCTTGGGCCGCCTTGGCTACGGGATTAAACACATTAGGGGTTATGGGTTGCGATAAGGGAGCATCTAATCCCCTTATCACAAATAGAAATAGGCTCATGAACACCATCAATATCTACTGGAGTTGTTGTGATGAAAGTAATAATGAATACAAAAGTTGTGGTCAATAAGATAGGGATCATCAAGATGTTAAACCATCCAATGTAAATATGGTTTTCAATGTTAGTGATCTAGTCACATAAAATACACCATAAATTTGTGCTTTGGGACACCCCTATGATTCAATAATTAATCCAAACTGAGAGGATTCGTTGCTGAGGTGAAAATGGAAACAAACTTGAGTTGACGCTTGATGCACAGTGACACTTTGTGAACGTTGCACAACTAGGGTGTCAGTTTCATCATCAACAAGAGGAACAATTGACAAGTGGCAAACATCTCACATTTAGGGCACTTGGTCATAAATCGTTATGCATGTTTTTCCACCGAGGGTACCTTTCACATTTCCCAAGGCACAAATTACATATTTGGATGAATTTTGGATAACCTGTCACATTCCACTAGATTCATGCATGAAGAGGAGCTCCCATCCTTTAAGAATATTTTGGAGGATTTCATGTCATAGTCAAGGGTCACATGTATAAAAGAAGAACACCATAGACAAGAATAATAAAATTGGCATTTGTGTCAGGTGTTAGGGAGTGTTAGGGAGTACCATGGAAACAAAAGGGAGAACTAGCTCAAAATGAATGGAAATGAACGAAAAAGAGTGTGTGATAAGGAGTGTCAGTGAGTTTCAGGTGTGTTAAGGAGGGAGTGACAAGGTTATATGCCAGGCGGTGCCAAGGCATGCTAGATTTCCAGGGCATGTCAAGAAGTGCTAGGGAGTGCCAAAGCATGCCAAGGAATGTACGGGGTGCTAACACATGCCACATAGTGCCAAGGGATTGTTATATGTGCCAGGTGCTATGGCATGTCAATATGTAAACTATGTTTCTCAGTTGTCCTAAGGCCATACTTGGATGTGAGCCTTGACATAGTAACTTGTAACTTGTTAAGTTGGATAAGTTGAAATTATACATGAGTAGCCTAAGATGAGTTATAGTCAGTTCTTAGGTGAAAAAGGCATAGTCTAGTTGTAGTAACTATAACTTAGTCAAGATGTTGTAGTCGAGGCAAGACTTGGTTGGGTTCCCAAGATCCAAAAAAAGTAAGGGTAATTGTGAGGGCATTGTTGTTATAGACATATTTGGGTAGTGTAACCCCAATCACATATGTCAATAAACCAAGAGCTCTTAAACCCCTAAAAGTGGTGTTTCACACCCTAAATGATCATGGTCAACTGATTACATCATTTCCCAGAAGTTCCACCTGAAAAACCACTTAGAACTAGCTAAAACTGGACTATACAGACCGCTCCATGCTGCGATGCATACTAATAGTCACACTAGCCAAGTGTGATGCATATTGAAAGAGCCTTATGTAGGGTGTGATGGGCGAGAGTAAACAAATGGCAGAGACAGTTTGCTAAGTGGGAACCGAGAGAATATTCTAGAAAATTCTCATATGACACTTGCCTCTCTGAATTCACCCAGGGATGAGTAAGAGATCATGAAATCTCCAAGTGGAACCAAGAACTATCAGCGAAATGACACTAATCAAAAACCCAAAAGCTCACTCACCCCTTTGTAAATATATATAAATGGATCCCTCATCCCAAAGATCCAGAGGCTGGAATTTTGTAATTTGTAAGGAAGTGCTATTGGATTCACTTTGAGACATTGTATTATTGGGTGATCTTTCTTTTCATGAGGTGAAGAGGGCTTTCATGCTGGGAGGATGATGCTAGATCAGATAGCTAGGTTGTAATCCTCTCTTCTACTTCTACTATCAATAAAGTTATTTGAGTTTTCCTCCATATACATGTGTACTTGTGAATATCATATTTGTGAATGCTATTGTATGGTTAATGTACCTATGATTGTGCATTGTTTATGGTATTATAGATCTCTATCCTTTAATGGTGTTTTGCTTCTTTGCCTCTATAGGTGTTCTTTAAAGTGGGACAAGTGAGAAAGGAGTGGCAAGATCTATCAAAGGAGAGAAGAAACAAGCAAGGAGCCAATTGAAAGATTAAGGTTGGTCCTCTCTGCTTCTCTCTTATCTATCATACATAAAGGAAAACAAAAGTTACATTGAATTGTTTGTTTCTAAGATACCTACCCGTCTTAGTGGGACTAGCAGATCAAATAGACGCCAATTTTCCCAGAAACAAAATGGCGACTCCACTGGGGAACAAATATTTTCTTTGTTTGTTACTGTTGTTTTCTTTGTAAACTACAGACGGAGCTTGAAGTTAAGCCAGCTAGCCTTCGAACTGCACTTGATATGCAAGTGCAAAGTAGATCAACGCTGCTTCAGTCAATCTCCAGGTTGGTTTATGAACTGAACATCTAACTTGCAAACATCCTAAGTGCCCTGGCGGTAGCTCAATAACCTTGTAAGATCATACCCCTATACTTTGTTGTTACTGTCCATCATAAGCTCAACCTAAATCAATGAACATAGTTCCAAATTGTGAGTGAAAACGAAGCTCAGTTTCATTCCCTGGTCCATCGCATTGTCTCTAATTGGTAGTCTAGATGCATCGTACCTCCTGTGCGTTGTAGGTGATATGCATCCCTGTTTCCCTTAAGAACAGATGCGATGATTGAATGAGACTGTTTCCCTGTCTAGAATTTGGTTTTATTTTCATTGTTTTCAGCTCTATTCAGTAGTTTTGCTGCTTATGATCAATACATCATTACTGAAGCCTTCTTCCTTTAAATTATTCAACCTCCATTTCTTAGGAATTGTGAAATTTTTTTATGTATTTTTCATCATTTACAGTCCTCCTTTACAAATAGTAGCTTAATCGAACTGTCTTCTTTTGATTCAAAAGTGTCACAACTGTCATTGTGTGTTGAAAAGAAGAGTGTCGTAAAGTTTTCCTCTTCTAGATAGTCGATTGTACTTTTTCCATTTTATTTGATTTCAATTGTCAATATTTGAAGTTTCGAAAGTAGTTTTCCATTCGAAATTGAAGGTGTTGTCTTAGTCTTCCTTTCGTTTTGAAAATAAATTGCTAAAATGTCGCTTTGAAGGAAAGTAGTTTAGATCTATACTTAGTTTTCTTTTTGGCATTCTCACATTAAGGAAATGGAAAAACAAATACATGCATGTGCATTTTCATTTAGACTACATGTGGAAAATGATTTATGAAAAGTGCATTTAGTGTGTGCTCTCTGTTCTCTGTTGAAAGAATAGTACTCTTCTTTCCTTAGTAGCTAGGATTTTCATTTCTAAAAGAAAACAAACAAATGTTTATCATTTTAGATTGCATATTTAGGAATTTTACATCTACATCATGCGGTGAAACTTGAAAGGCAAACTTCTTAAAAAATATCAACTATAAAATAGTCCTCAATGAACATAAAAATGCTTTGGAACCTAATGCACAACATCTAGAAGTCTAGGTTAGAGACGTATTCTGGTGTCATAAAGCCTGGTAACTATTGTTTTCATTGAAGGTTGGGTGATTCCTGTTCTTTGATATGACAAGTGCCAGTATAAACTTGTGCTCCCCATACTGTCGAATATATATTGGGAGACGACAATAGGCTGATATCCTTTATCCTTAGGAAGCTGTGTTTACCACCCTATCGATCGCAATGCACTGAACACAACATTCGAGAAGATTGACTACCGTACGTAAAGTCCTTGTTAATTTCTCTTTAATTTACCACCAATGTGTATATTGTAGTTTTGTGATTGGCTTGGTAATCCCTTTGTCTAGATTTCTAGAGTAGTCACTTTTTTTCCTTTTCAACTCTATAAAAGAAAGGTCCATCTGAGCACTTGTCACTTAAGGCTCATTAAAAATCGAAGGCGACTAGAGTCGCCTTTAGCTTTTTCTCGACTCTTAAAAATTGAAAAAGAAAGTTGTGTCAAAGCATTATAAAATTTATTTCATTCGGAAGAACATCACTGTTCCCTCATTGAGCTTAGGTTGAAGTAATGGAGTCCACCAATAAAGGATTTCCCTTGGGGTAGTCCCTTCTCTTGCTAGGGAGATATTGGTACTCCATACATTTCTACATTTTCCCTTCTAGGAATCACAATTGACTTGCCAGTATGGCTATTCTCAACCTCTGTCGTTCAAAACACCATAATTCCTCAGCAATCAAATCAGCAACCAGATGATACTGGAGTTGCTCCCTCACCTTCTACTTCATTTTTTTCTCCCTCTCCTTCTTCCTCTTTCCTTGGTGAAACTAGTGATACTAAAAACCAAGTGACTGCGAAGAAGAAGAAAGGGAAGGAGAAGAAAAAGAGGAAGCCAGTCAAGCAAGGGGGCAACCATGCATTGTCTGGCGAAAATCCGCACGCCGCACCTTCCAAACCAAAATCTCCATGCATAATTTGCAAAGGAAAGCACCTTCATTGAGATTGTCCTTGCATTCCATGGATCTTGAGAGACTGGTCTCCACACTTGCAACATTCAGTGTCATCAACCTCTGTCAATCATTTTGAGAACTCACCATCAACTAGTGGAAGTGAAGTCAATGGACAAGAAGGAATATCTAGATTTTCTTGTAGGTTGTGTGAAGGAGATCATGCCCTCAACTGTTGTCCTTTTCTGGACAAAGATAACAGTGTCTTGGATAATCATCCTACTTCACCACAGCGAATTCCACTTGGATACAAGAAACTCTTGCCAAGTCCAACGCTAGTTGAAAATCTGATTGACATACCTTAGTTGTGGGTCGAAATGCCTATCATTGAAGATAAACCCTCTGAGTCCATAATGGACCAAAGTCAACAGGTCAGGATGGTAGCCAACCTAGTCATGCCTTGAGAAGGTCCATCTTTAGATGATACAATTACGAAAGAGAATGAAAACGACACCGTTTAAGTTCTTTTTGTTTATATAGAATCTGATGAACATGGGGGAAATCTACCCATTCCTTTACCACAGGAGGGAAGTTCCCGATTTTGAGAGATTCATCCGACCGTTTATTTGGTCCTTCCTCCAAGCAATCTAGTCATTTCCTTTGATTGGAATCTATTAGCAAGCCCCCGCCTTCCATCTAATGTACCATTCAGAATCATAGTACAAGTTTACAAAATTATCATGTCTGACACTATCATAGATGAAGGGGCTTCTGTGAGTATCCTTTCCTCAACTACTTGGAAAGAACTTGGTTCGCCATTGCTTCTACCTGAGAATCGAAATTTGTCAGGCTTCAACAAAGGAACTAGTCGACCGTTAGGGATCCTTCAAAATTTTCCTATAATTTTGAGAAGGAAACCTGTTCACTTGAACGTGATGGTAGTCTAAGGGCAACTAGATTACAATCTACTCATTGGGTGTGACTACATTTACAGCATGGGAATTGTTTCCTCACTCTTTTGGGTGATGTGTTTCCCGTATAAAGGCAGAATGGTACAACTTGTTGACCAAATTTCATTTCCTGGTTCAAACATGGCTACGAGTCAAGCACCATCCCTAAATGGTCTCTTCGCACACGGAATGTCTCTTAAACCTCCAGTCCATCCACCTAATTACAGCGAGTGATTCAGTGAATGTTATGAAGCTTAGGGGGCATGCACCCTGGTCTGCTTTGGCAAGCGAACCCAGATGTAAAAACAGATTTCCTTGTAAGTTATATGACCAATCTGAAATGTCATTTCTGTGTAGGATATGGGATCAATCTAGAACAGGATCTCCTCGCACGTTATGTGATTGGAAGCTCACACAATTCACCTTTGTCTATTTCGATCGACAAAGACGAGGAAGCATTTTTTTCTGCTCCACAGACAAAATGATCCTGCTTAAATGCAGTAACTTCCATAAGGGAACTGGAGATTCTAGTTTTCTCAACACCTAGGGGCATGTAAAGCTTTTTTATCCAAGTGAAAAGTGACCATCATAACTCTAAACTCATAGTATTTTAGCCTAATTTTTAGTTCAACTACATAGGTTAGGTGATTGGTCTGATCCACCGTTCACCTTTGTCAGCAGCCCCAGCGAAGCAAAGGAAATTTTTTTCTAAACTATCCTACCTAACCTCAGTAGTTCATTAAATCTTAGTGTAGTTAGTTCTGTAGTTGGTCATTTCTATCCTGCATATGAAAGGAAATGAGCAAAGTTTCGCATGGGACAAGCTCACTGAAAAATGAACCTACTAATAAGAGACATCTTTAAAAGATGACTAACACAAGCAATGTTACTGCACGGTTCAAGCTCATTAAAAAATAAACCGACCACTGAGCATAGCTTCTAAAGATTCAAGCTCATTAAAAAATGATTCCACCCTGAGTAAATAACCTTTGTGATCGCATTGCTATCAGCCTTTTGAACCTTGGTCGTGTTCTTACCATCACCTGCACTCTTTTAGCTGATCATACACCTCCACTTGATAGTTTACCCTTTTGAGGAACAGCTGTGACAAGTGATTCTATTAGCCATCCTCGTTACACTTCTGTGTTTGAGAAGTTCGAAACTTAACTGGAACCAGTTGCTACCTGAACATACCACTCGTTCCTAAAAAAACGAGTCTCTTTTAAGCTCTTTTTAAACTCGTAAAAAATGAAAATATTGTCGAGATACTGGCCTTTCCAGCTCGTTAAAGGGAAGCACCATCGTGTTATCAGGAAATCTAGTGTCTATGCAGATATGCTAGTCCCACTAAGACGGGTAGCTATCTTAGAAACAAACAGATTAAAGTTACTTTCATTTTCATTTACGAGAAGTAGAGAGGAGAGGAGCAAAGAATACCAACCTCAATCATTCGCTCAGTTCCTAGCTTGTTCCTTCTCCTCTCTGATAGATCTTTGTCGCTATTTCCTTGACCACTCCGCTTCAAAGAGTACCTATAAAGTCAAAGTAGCATAATACCTTCAAAGTGCAGAGATCTACAATCTTAAACAATATAGGACCAGATATATATTGACCACACAAATGCATATATATTATCAAACATAGAAGAATGTGGACGAAAACTTGAATAGCTTTATTGATGTAAAGATTAGAAGAGAGGATTACAACATGTTGATATGACCCAGCATCATCCTCCCAGCATGAAAGCACTTCTTCACCTCATGAAAAGCTTAGATCACCCAACACTATGATATTCCACCAGGAAACTGACAACACTTCCTTACAAGATACAAGATTCCAGCCTCTGGATCTCTAGGATGAGGGATCCATATATAGATGATTGCAGGTTGGTGAGTCAGCTTCTGGGATTTTGATTATTTTCTTCTCCCTGATAGTTCTTGATTCCACTTGTAGATTGATGATCTCTTACTCATCCCTGGGCGAATTCAGAGAGGCAAGTGTTACAAGAGAAATTTCTGGAAGATTCCATGATCATTCACCTTGAAAACTGTCTCTGCCATTTGTCTACTCTCGCCCATCACACCCTACAGAAGGGCTTTTCAGTATGCATTGCATTTTTACACTGAGCAGGTGAGATGCATCACACCCTTAGCGCTGAGCAACTTGTATGGTCCAATTTTGACCAGTTCTGAGCAGTTTTCTGTGGAGAACTTCTGGGAGATGATGTAATCAACTGACCTTGTTCCTTTAGGGCATGAAACAACACTTTTAGGGACTCAGAAGCCCTTTGTTTATGGACATCTATGAATGGGGTTGCAGTGCTCAAATATGTCTATAACAGTTTCCCCCTAAAGCATGAGATTGAAAATCGTTTGATGTCGGGTGAAATGCTTTATCATGAGGATCCGAGGCTTTTCGAACTGGAAGGCAACCTGTAATAAGATACAATACAATACATTATCTTCATAACATTTTCATGATCTAGCTGAGGTGGGCATTCCCATGCTCAGCTTTATAAATTCATTTTCATGTACATAGGACAAACAACCGTTTGTGTGGCAGACTGATGATTCTGATAGAGCCATCATCCTTTGATTCGGATGATCATCTCTGTAGGAATGATGTACATTTCATGTCTTTATTTTCCTGAATATATCATAGCCCGGATGGATGAAACTAGATTCGGGGTCTTCAAACTTGTCCAGTCTTCACCCGAAGTACAAGTCGATCCATGTGAAAAATGTTTTGGAGTCGAACATGGAAAGACATCACCTGATTACCAACCAATGACGTAAGTTGTTAACAGGCACGAGAGGAATCACCGATAATGATGATGACCCTCAATGTACTATAGCACAATTCGTGTGGTGTGAAAATGGGACTTGGCGTCAAACACCGCGCAAAATCTCTCGGCCGAAGGCCATTGATGTAAACCTGTTGCCGGAAGTGAGAAACTTGCCATTGAGGCATGCAAGCTTCAAGGTACTGAAAGGGGTGTCCCTAGGTCGACTTATTGGATAATGGGTTCATGTTGACAAGAAGAGACCCGTCGTAGGAGGGTCTTAATGAATCCCACATCTATGACACGGAACGGAGCAAATGACTTTGTGGAGGTGAAAACGATCTGATGATACAAGGGTCAGGGTGGTGGTCATGAAAGAATGGAGCGTGAATGTATTGCAGCGGATGAGACACAAGATGGGTTGGTGAATTCTTTGATCGACTTCTCTTGAACATATCAGCGACACTAAAATGGATTGATAGCGTTAACTCCAAATATGGATCGTACGATGGACCAATGGTAATATGACCGATAAACAGAATAACCCAACCCGACTCAATCATGGTGACGGAGTGAAAGTGTCATGTTCAAGAGCAACTTTGCTACCAATAAAGTTTCTTCAAGCTTTCTTCCCAATTTTCCCCAGTCATTGCTGACCAGTACCTCTTTATTTTTTTCAAGATTGAGGAGGATAACATATGCTTGTTCTATAATTTTCCCTTCAGGAAAACCCGTCGCTATGTTTTAACGAGCCTAGCGATAGTGAAACTCGTTCTCGTCTCTATAGACAAGTTTGTCACTATTGGTTTTAACAAGTTTAACGATAAAGATAACTTGGTACTTTTCCAATTTTAGAGAGTCTGAAAAGGGATGGAAAGGAAACTCTAGTAATCCTTTTTCGTCATATAATCCATTCAGCCCAAAAAAGTATAAAATAATATGAAAGGGATGAATTTTCGATAGTTTTAACAAGCTGAACAAAACAAGCGCTCGATCTTTTTGTGCAATAATCCCTCACGTCCAAAAAGGTTAAAATCTAGAGGAGGGATAACACTTCCAATAGCTTTAACAAGCTGGAGAGGCCAATTACTTAGCAATCTTTTCATTTTTTATGAGTCAGATGAAAAGAGAATAAAGGAGACTCGTTTTTGAGGAACGAATGATATTTCAGTAGCTGTTAATTCCAGGTAAGGTTTGGAATTTTCCAATCACGGCAGTGTCACAAGGATGACTAACAAAATCACTCGTCGTAGATGTTCCTCAAAGGGGTAAACAATCAAATGGAGGTGTATGATCGGCTAAAACAGAGTGTAGGTGATAGTAAGAACACGACCAAGGCTCAAAAGGCTGATTATAATGCATTTGCAATGGTTATTATTGGAAGGTGGTTCCTTTTTTAATGAGCTTGAACTCTGGGGGAACATTTGCTCTTTGCTTAGGTTTAATTTTTAATGAGCCTGAACTTCACATAAAAACTGCTCGTCATGATGGTCTTTGATATCCGATCCACTATTAACACTATGTTATTTTGAAGGTCGTACTACCTGTTCAATTGCTCCATCAAACTGATTAGAAATGAGAATACATGTTTCAAAAATGAGTTAAGACACTAATACCCTACTGGAATTAAGTGAAAAGTAACTTAAAAGTAGTTTTTACCTCTCATTTTACCATTTCATTTGAGCTTGAGATTGTTGGATCTTTGGAGGTGTTTTCCCCCTTGATTTTCACTAGTTGATTCCGGGAGATTCTGTGGACGATTGTCGGCACCGTCTGGACCAGGTAGGAGCTAAACTTGTGCTCTTCAATTGCATTCTTTCCTCTTTGAATTCTGAGCATGTTTCCCTGATTTCTTTTACCAAGTCTAATCGAAACTCATGTGCTCATGCAGATATGGGACTGGTGCGACCAGCAGTGCACCTGAGAGCACCAGCTGCCGTTCCAGCAGGAGAGGCTATAAGGAGGGCTATCCTTAACAACCTGGATGTGGCCGAGACTCTTGCAGCATTGCAGGATCAGATCGAAGGCCTTACTCCCGGTATCTCAGATGTGAGGACTGACGAGCTGCCTATGAGATAACAGCAAAATACTACTGGCATGCCACGTCGATGGACTAGGCTTTTACGCATGATTGCACAGGCAGTGACTTGTTATCACCAGCACCATTAGACTAGGGTTCCCCCTAGCATTTTGAGTTTTTGGTTCGTTTGACCGATTTTGTCTTGGACACAGAACACTATGTGTAAACCATAAACAGTTATATATATATGTTTGATTTTCGAAGCTTCATTTTGGTTAAGTTACATGATCCTGATGCAAATATTGATGAAATGCTTTTCTTTTATAAACGTCGCAAATGTCTATCTAACACATAATTTGCCAATGAATCTATTAATGTGTTTAAGTTTCTATAAATATGTCGATATTGGATAGAATCAAACTGTCTTTCCAAAATCTTGACCCTTAGGAACATGCGATAGATGGCTGGATTCCGTATAGAATAGACACTTGTGAGCTATAGAATGACGAGCTGTGAGTCTAGCCTGACAACAAGTCGGCGTTTGCCATCTGCGATGGCATCAGAGAGGAGCTCTATCAATGCTCTGTATTCAGCAATGTTGTTCATTGATCGGCCAATACATACCCCTCTAAAACTCACTAAGTCACAGCTTGGATCAACGATGGCCCAGGCCACAGAATATAGGTTCTGCGAACTACGGCTCGCTCCATCGACATATCCAACAAATGATTCCAATGGGTTCGACATTTGTAACAAATGTAAAAGTGGATTACCTAACCAAAAATGATTTCTCTTAGTGAAAACAAAAATGTAACAAAAGCATATGAAGAGGTTACTACACTGAGTCAAGCATAGTAACACTTAAGGTACAACCAGTTGCTGGGTTGCACCAATGGAATCCCATCATAATCCACTAACTTGTAGGCTCCTTTTGCTAATATGCACTTAACAATATAGGGGCCCATCCATAAAGACTTGAACTTACCTGCTCCCAACTTATCGGATTCCTAGTCATAAAGTAAGACCAGGTCACCTTTTGAGAAGACACGAGGTTTGACATTCTTGTCAAACTACACCTTGACTCATTTCTTATGGGCTTCGTTAGCCATGGTGGCATCACGGCGGGTTTCATCTAGTTGGATTAATTCCAATAAATAAGCCTCCTCTTCTGAAGTTCAGGGGAGAAGGTCGACTGTGAGCTTGAGGGACAAGATTTCGCACTGAACTGTTAAGATTGCCTCCAGGCCATACACCAGCTGAAAGGGTGTAAACCCGATCACATTTCTTACCGATGTCCGGTATGCCCACAAGGCTGAGTATAGGATTAGGTGCCAACTCCGTTTATGGACTTTAATCATCCTTTGCAGCATGCACTTTAGGACTTTGTTGATTGCCTCAACTTTCCCATTAGCTTGCGGATAATACGGAGTAGAGCTGCCGTGGGATAGTCCTAATTTGGCAGCCAACTCAACCATCTTGTGATTGCGAAAATGTGATCCATGATTTGTGACTATAGCTTTTGGAACACCGAATCTGGAGACTACATGATTCAAAAAAGAAAAGAGCAACTGATTCACCACTGTTGTTTAATGTAGGCATTGCCTCGGCCCATTTCGTAAAATAGTCGACTGCGACTATGATATACCCATGCCCCCCGGCTGAGGTAGGGTTACATGTCATGAAATCTATTCCCCATTGGGTGAATGGCCCAATAGCGACTACTGGCTGTAGAGGTGCAGGTGGTATTCTGGATTTGCGATCGAAGATTTGACAAGCATGGAAAATTTTGACTACGGTTATGCAATCCTTGAACATTGTTGGCCAGAAGTATCCTACCAGTAAAATATTTTGTGCTATAGCGTAACCAGATTGATGCCCCCCACACACGCCTGAATGACAGTCATTTAGGACTTTTTCAGCCTCCTCATAGGTGAGGCACCTCCATAGAACTGTATTGATGCCACGATGGTAAAGTGTGTCACCGACGATCATGTAGTCTTTTGCTTGGTATCGAGTACGTAGTTGTTCTGAATGGGATGTATTAGGCATATATGTTTGGGTCTGGAGATAGATTATTATATCTCCATACCATGGATCACTTGAAGATATCAGAAACAAAGATTCATCCACGATTGTTGTATTGGATGTTGAATCGTTAGATGACGATGGGAGATCGCATAGTAACTCCGCAAAAACCAGAGCTTCCTTTGATTTGGATTTTACGAATTCTAGATGAAACTCCTGCAAAATTGCTATCCATTTGGAATATTTTCCCCTAGTGATTGTCGCAACAAGATATAAGTCATGGGGTTGCAATCTGACAAAATGGTAGTTTTTCGAAAGAGGATATAGTCTCGAAATCTCTGTATCGCTTCAACAGCTACGAGAGCCATTTTTTCAACATAGGAGTACTTAGTTTCTGTATCATTTAAGTTTCAACTTAAATAATAAATGGGATGTTAAATTCCATTGTCTTCTTGAACTAAAACCATTGCTATGGTCGTATCTGTTGCAGCCAGATATAGGTTAAAGTCTTTTTGATAATCAGGAGCATACATTAATGATGCTTTTATTAGGGATTCCTTTAAAGCATCAAAGGAAGATTGCACGACCTGATCCCAGATGAAGGGTACTTCTTTCTTCAATAGACGAGTATAACCTTTACCAAGTTTGGCATAATTTGGACTGACCTCCTCAGAAAGTTTGCTTTCCCTTGGAGTTTCGGAATTTGAAGCAAGTTTGAAGGTGGAGGCAAATTAATGATTTCCTGAAGCTTACAGGGGTCGAGACGAATCCTGTCTTTTGAAATTACAAAGCCAAGTAAATGACCAGAATCGACACAAAGCACACATTTGTGTGGATTGAGTCATATCTTGTAGTGTTGGAAACGTAGAAATATCGCTCTCAAATGTTGCGGATGATCGGTCCACTTTCGCGAATGAGCCAGAAGCTCATTGAGATGTGGTTGAATGATGTTCTTGATGTCATGGAAGGCATAATTCATTGCCCTCTGAAAGGATTCCGCTGCATTATTTAAACCAAAAGGTAGCTTGCGGTAAGCGAATGTGCCCCATAGACAAATAAATGCAATCTTTGACTGGTCCTGTGAGTGGATATTTATTTGATTATACCCCGAAAATCCATCCATAAATGAAAATATTTCACATCCGGCACATTCATCAATTATCTGGTCAATGAAGGGTGTAGGGTAGTTGTCCTTTGGACAAGCTTGATTTACATCCCTATAATTGACGCACACTCTTATCGTTGCTTGCTTTTTCATTACGGGAACAATATTCGATACCCAATCGGTTAGAGGAATGGGGTAAATGAAACTAGCATGGAGAAGTTTTTCAACTTCTGCCTTGATGGCAGCGACTTTCTTGGGGTGCACCTGCCGAAGCCATTGTCATATTGGTTTGACATCTGGATACATCTTAATTTCATGTTCAACTATACTCGAGTCGATTCCTGGCATTTCTTCATATGACTATGCAAAGACATCTCTGAACTCGCGAAAGGAAGCATAATATATTTCCAGTTATGTAGAAGAACAATATTTGCCGACATGAATTTTCTCTACAACATCTGGTTTAGTCGAGATATTTATCATGATAGTTTCTTCAATATTGGACAAGTTTCACTCGGAATCCACTGTATTTATAGTATTCGATAGGAAATCAAATACTGAAGGATGATCAAGGTCACTGGAACAATATTCTTTATAGTTTGGAAGATGGGAACGATGGTGGTAATCTTCCCATGGTGCCCCGTCAATCATCATTGACTGAACAATTCCTACATCTGTAGAATGTACATGTGACCAAGGATCTAAAGGGGTACCATATTCCTTAGACCTATCTATCCAAATTCTTGAGGAGTGTTGGTTTGGGTTTTCCTCCCATGCAAAAAACATTGATTGCTACAATATTTCTATTGGGCTTGGAGGCAAAACCTTGCGATGATCCATGCTAACATCGTGATTGGATATCTTCTGAATGGAAGACACCATATTGCAGGTTCCCAATGTGGCCACTTCTGCTAGATCATTTGGAGGTGGTAGGGAAAAAGTACCCATCAATTTTGGGTCTTTTAGTAGGCCTAATCCGATATTTTGAAGCGATTGAGAGCTCCCGCGGATCATCAGAATGCTTCCCGTAACTTGTGAACTATTGGGGAAAAATGTTTTTGGTCGACGATTGTAAGTCCTCCTTGGAAATGAAATGAAATATTTCTAAAGTATGTCGACACAACAACGTCCATACCATATATCTAGCGCCTTCCTAGTAGGATGTTGTAATCGATGTTTCCGTCGATAACTTCAACATCAATTTCTATTGTTTTCCCCCCAGCTCAACTTGAAAGTTACTTAAAATCCCATATGGAGTGTATTTTTGTCCATCAAATGCTTTCAACATTGTTGATGATCGCGACAAGGGTGGTGAGCCGAAAGTTTTCCAGCAACTCATCGACATAATACATGTAGATGCTCCCTCATCAATAATCGTTCGATGAACAGTTTTGTGGAGGGCTTTCACTTGAATAAGGAAAGCAAGTTGAGCTGGTAACTGAGGGTCATATCCTTTATGATTAAAGGCCACAAGATTGGAATCTGCTAGGTCAATCCCACCTATTGCTGATAATAGAGCCTACTTTTGGGAGGGGCAATTTTACAGTACCTCAAGTGTCGACATAGCGGATGGCGATTGGGCCAGGTCCTCTACTATATTATAATTCTGTGTTGCTCTGGCACGAGGATTAAATCTCGATTTGTGCACTACTCCCTTTGGCAGCTTTATTGTTAGCTTAGGAACGATCGGTGGCACAACTTTGGTCGAAGTTGTTGTCGAACTACTAGGTTGATCAGTAGCCCTGTTGTTCGACAACTGTGGATTCCCGTAATCTTTATTCCTTGTTGATATCAAAGCATCATTTTTCTGTTTCAAAATGGACAACATGAGTACCTGGGACGGGGAAGCATTGTCACTAGCAACCAGATTGGTTCTCAGGTTTGGAAACGGATCAGTTAATACCGTTGAGGTTTTTGAACTCTTAAAGAGTCTTTTAACTTCAGATTTATGTGGACAATCTCTCGTCCAATGACCCTCATTGCATATTTGACACCCCAAAGGGGGTTTCCTTTGCCCAGAAGGGTTTGCAAAAGGTTTTTCAGGAGACGACTCCTCTAGTTTCTTCTTTTTCCCTTTGCTTTTCTTCTTGCCCCCTGGTTGCTTCGGTTCTTTGCCTTTGTCAGTCAACACGGCATTTACCTCCAAGGCGATAAATTCCTCATTTGCATTTTGAATAGAAATCGTGCGAGCTTTCTTCGATGTAGCCTTTATAGTTTTTGTGCTAGTCGTACCTATCACACCATCACTGGCATGAGAGTCTTTGTTTGATTTAGGAGGAGGAGGAATGGAAAATTCCAATCTAGGAGCATTAGGGATTTTGTTATAGAGCGTGCCAGACTGAGTATAGATCAAGTCTAGATATTGCGCACAAGCAATGACTTACTCTTCAGTGATGACTCCTCCCTTTGCCACATCTTTTGTGATAGAAGGTAGCAATGACATAATAAACCATTCAGCTAACAGTTGATCAGGGACATATGTTTTTACCATTCTACGATGATGCTGCCACTCATGGATATGATCAGATATATGAGTGGTTGTCGTTTGTTTGAAATTGTTAAGAAGCTTTATTCCTGCAAATGGGCTAAAAAGGTTGTGGAAAGGGTGTTGAAGTTATCAAATGAAGCTCTAGGTAATTCAATGTACCATTTTGCTGCCAGACTAGTTAATGTTAGCTGAAAAAGGTTAAGCCTAATCGAATCATCATTTAGAGTGTTGGATGAACACCACAGATGAATGTTCATCACATGATTCGACGGGTCTTCACCCGGATTTCCATTAAATTTAGGAATATCTGATAGATGTTTATGAGGAATCGTTTGCCACCAAGGGGCATAAGCAATTAGATCGTTTGTTAGCCGATTTAGATCCGGTAACTCTAAAGTCGCCACGAAGGGCAACTGTTGATTTAGGTTCAGCAAAGCATACCCAGGATAGGATGGTATTTCCTGAGTAGTGGGTCTTTGCATACTAGAATAATGCATTTGATGCTGATAACTTTTCTAAGGTTGATGAGCATAACCATTATGAAATGATTGATGTTGACTGTTTTGAATATACGGCTGCTCATTACTTGTAAAGATTTGTTGCTCAGATCCTTCGTAAGCTTTTTGGAATTGCGGTTGTTGATCTTACACCAGCCATGGTTGTGAAACCATTTGCTGTTGTCCAATATTGGCCATTTGACCAAGATGAGCGGTAATAGTACCCATTTGAACCTGGGTCGCTCCGGTTAGGAAGCCACTAATCGGTGATTGCGGTTATGTCATACAACAGGCAATGCTTGTGCTTGCGACACTGTTACAATGGTCGGTGTAGTGGGGATATTCGACATAGGTAGGCTTTGTTGCATTGAGTATACAACTCTTGGTTGTTGAGGCAGTATTGGAACCCAACCGCTGGATGTAATTCCAACATGACCCGAATTCTGTTGCGAACTCCCATATGGTTGTTCTCATGGAGAAAACAATGAAAGGGCATACTGCCCCCCATATGGTGGCAATCCTGTGCTCAAAGGAATGATTGGACTTTGGGGACAGGACTACCCAAATTGATACTGTTGTGAAGGATCAATTTGTCGAGACTCAATATAAGAGATTCTGGATATTATTCTGGATGAACAAACGGGAACAGACCATACTGTCGAAATAGTCCCTGGATGGACTCGATCTAGCGGTTAAGAGCTAGTTGGGACAAATGGTACACCAGCAAACATTGTTGGAGTAGTAGCAGGATTTTCTACTACTGCTGTGTCAGATGACACAGTCCTAGATGTCGACGGTTGTTCAGACATATCTAGCCAATCCAAAAGATTTCCTAGCGATTCTACAGGAACTTGCGATGAAGGGAGACTAAATTCTGATGACGAAGGATATAGGGTGATCCCGACTCCAAAATGTAATGGAGAAATGGATGGAGGATCCTCCATAATCTCTTCTACTGCAATCAATCCAGGTGGGAGAGGTAGACCGTCAAGTCCATAAAATATTTCTGGTGCCGAAGAAGGTATAGGCTCTGCAGTGACAGTTGTTGGAGGGGTAACACCTTCCAAATAAGTTTTAGAAGTAGTTGATTCAGGAATAGAAGCATTTACCGTTACACTAGGATCAACTCTAATGTCCTCTTAAGGCCGCGAAACTTCTTCTGTGAAGGTAGGGGTACCAAAGCTGGTTGGAGTAACCGGAGTCCCAGAGGATGTTGGAACATAGGTTCCAAGCAAACCAGGGGACTTTGATCCAGTTAAGCGAGTTCGCTTTGTTCGGAATGGTTTCATTTCCAGAGTCAAAGATGGTTGACTCGTTAATCTCCGCAAATGATGGGGTTTTGATTGACTTTCTTCCACGATTACGGAATACTTGATCAACTAAAAATAAAGGGGAAAGATTGATTCCAAATTTAATGAATTTTAGACACTTTGACACAACTTGCTTTTTCAATTTTTAAGAGTCGAGGAAAAGCTAAAGATGACTCTGGTTTCCTTCAATTTTTAATGATCCTGAAGTGACAAGTGCTCAGATGGACCTTTTCCTTTAAGGAGTCTAAAAGGGAACAAAAGAGACTACTCTAGAAATCTAGATAGATGGATTACCAAACCAATCACAAAATTGCAGAATACATTTTACGGTATGGCAGTCAATCTTCCCGAATGCTGTATTTAGTGCATTGCAATCGATAGGGTGGTAGACACAACTTCCTAAGGATAAATGATATAGCCTATTGTGGTCTCCCAATATATACTCGATGGTACATGGGAGCACAAGTCTGTACTGACACTTGTCATCTCAAAGAGGAGGAATCACCCAACCTACAATGAAAGCGATAGTTACCAGGCTTTACGATGCCGGAATATGTCTCTAGCCTAGACTTCTAAATATTGTGCGTTAGGTTCCAAAGCGTTTTTATGTTCATTGAATTTATTTTACAGTTGATCTTTCTTAAGAATTTTTCCTTTCAGGTTCACTACATGATGTAGATATACAATTCCTAAAATGCAATCCAAGATGATAAACAATGGTTTAAACTTCTTTTTGCAATGAAAATCCTAGCTACTAAGGAAAGAGAAACGAGATTCTTTCAACATAGAGCAGAGAGCACACTGTTATGGGGAATAGTGTCCAATCAGAGCTGCTATTCCCATTAATACTGGCAGCTATCTTAGAAAGAAACAAGTAAAAACTACGTTCACTTTCCTTTATGAAAAGTAGATAAGAGTGGAACAAATGACACCAACCTTAGTCTTGCGCTTGGTTCCTTGCTTGATTCCTCTCTTTCCTGATAGACCTTTGCCACTTCTTCTTCATCTGTGTAGCTTCAAAGAGAACCTGTGGAATCAAAGTAGCATAATACTATCGAAGAACAGAGATTTATATTCATAAATAACACAGGACCAGATATGTATTAACCACACAAATGCATATACAATCAAACATACAAGAATGTGGAGGAAAACTTGAATAGCTTTATTAATATCAAGAATAGCAGAGGATTAGAACCAATAGTTCTGACCCAGCATCATCCTCCAGCAAGAAAGCCCTTCTTCACCTCAAGTAAATCTTAGATCACCTGACACTATGAAGTTTCACCAAAAAACCAACAACACTTCTCTACAAGATACAAGATTCCAGCCTCTGGATCTCTGTGATGAGAGATCCATATGTAGATGATTGTAGGGGGGTGAGTCATCATCTGGGGTTTGATTAGTGTCCTCTCTCTAATAATTCTTGATTCCACTTGGAGACTGATTGATCTCTTACTCATCCCTGGTCGAAAACAGAGAGGCAAGTGTCAGAGGGGAAGCTTCTAGAAGATTCTATGATCTTCCACCTCGCAAACTGTCTCTACCATTTTTCCATTCTCACCCATCACATCCTACAGAGGGGCCATCTAGTATGCATCGCACCCTTTACACTAGGAAGGTGATATGCATCGCACCCTCTGCACTGGGTATTCAGTATGGTCCAGTTTTGACCATTTCTGAGCAATTTTTAGTGGAGAACTTCTGGGAGATGATGTAATCA
>APFE031704148.1:24948-42803 GCA_000404065.3 Pinus taeda | reverse complement strand
TGACCAATACCTCTTTATTTTTGTCAAGCTTGAGGAGGATAACATATGCTTGTTCTATAATTCGCCCTTCGGGCGAACCTGTCGCTATATTTTAACGAGCCTAGCAACTGTGAAACTTGTTCTCATCCATTTGGATGAGTTTGTCGCTATTCGGTTTTAACGAGTTTAACGACAAAGATAACTCGGTCCTTTCCAATTTTAGAGAGTCTGAAAGGGACAGAAAGGAAACTCCAAAGATTTTTTTTCATCATATATTCCCTTAAGTCTGAAAAAGCATAAAATAATACAAAAGGGATGAATGTTCGGTAATTTTAACAAGCCGAACAAGACAAGCGCTCGATCTTTTTGTGTAATAATCCCTCAAGTCAAAAAAGATTAAAATATAGAGGAGGGATAACACTTCCGATGAATCTAATGAGCCGGAGAGGCTAATCGCTTGGCAATCTTTTCATATTTTACGAGTCAGTTGAAAAGAGCTTAAAGGAGACTCGTTTTTCAAGGAACGAGTGATGATTTCGGTAGCAGCTAATTCCAGGTAACGTTTGGAATTTTCCAATCATGGTAGTGTCACATGGATGGCTAATAGAATCACTCTTCGCAGATGTTCCTCAAAAGGGTAAACAATCAAATGGAGGCGAATGATGAGCTAAAAAACAGAGTGGAGGTGGTGATGAGAACAGGACCAAGGCTCAAAAGCTGATGATAATGCATTCACAATGGTTATTTACCAGAAAATTGGTTCATTTTTTAATGAGCTTAAACTCTGGGGGAAACATTTTCTCATTTCTTATGTTTATTTTTTAACAAGCTTGAATTCCGCATTAAAACTGCTCGTGCCAGTCATATAATAAGGATATCTCATCTAAGATGCCTTTTTTATGGGGCTTGCACCTTTTAAAGCTTTTCCCCGGATCCTTTCTTTATGCAAGCTAGGATCACTCTTCGCTTGCATGCAAAAAGGTTTACATGCCCCCAGGTATAGCAAAAGATTCCCAGGTTACCATATGTAAGCTCTCCATTCGGGTCACAGATAAAATGCTTCCTTAGCGATGTCTACTGAAATAGACAAAGGTGAGTGGCACAGTCACCTCCACTCACATAACTTTGACAAGGGAATCTTATTCTAGTGTAATCCCATTTTCCTAAACAGACGGGTGTGTCAGACTAGTCATATATCCTCCGCGGAAACCTACTCTATACCCAAGGTTTTCTTTCCGAGACAGACAAGGGTGCATGCCCCCTAGGTTTCAGTCATATCCTCCCGAATCACTCGCGCTCATTAGGTGGACGGACTAGAGATCGATGAGACATTACTTGCGTGAAAAGACCATTTAGGGATGGCATTTGACTATTTGCTATGTGTGAATCGGGGAATGACAGTTGGTATACGAGCTTGACCACTCTGCCTTCATGTGGAAAGCACATTACTCTAAAGAGTGAGGAGACGACAGCTCCCATGCAATAAATATAGTCACGCCCAAGGAGTAGAT
Source organism: Pinus taeda (assembly GCA_000404065.3). Taxonomy (NCBI): domain Eukaryota; kingdom Viridiplantae; phylum Streptophyta; class Pinopsida; order Pinales; family Pinaceae; genus Pinus; species Pinus taeda. Next base: position 41,313 of record APFE031704148.1, on the reverse strand, counting down.
TATAATCTAGGGGTCATTGGACTACTATCACATTCATGTGAATAGTTTTCCTTCTCAAAGTAATGGGCACATTGGGAACAATCCCTAATGGTTGACTGGTTCCTTTATCAAAGCCTGTCAGATTTCTCATTTCAGGCAAAAGCGATGGCGAACCAAGCACTTTCCAAGCAGTTGAGGAAAGGATACTCACAAAAGCCCCTTCATCTATGATGGTACCAGCCATGACCATCTTGTAAGCTTGTACAAAGATTTTGAATGGTACACTAGCTGGTACATGGGGTCTGCCTAGTAGATTCGAATCGGAGGAAATGACTAGGTTGCTTGGAGGTGGGACCGAATAGACGGCCGGATACGACTCTGATGAACTTCCTTCCTATGGTAAAGGAACAGGTAGACTGCACCCAAGTTCATCGTAGTGTGTGTTTACGAAAATAATTTGAATGGTGTCGTTCTCTTTCTCTTCAGTGACGGTATCATTCGAAGATGAACCTTCTAAAGGCAAGTCCGGGTCAACTGCCGCCTTGACCTTTTGACTTTCGTTTGGTATGGATTCAGAGGGTTCATTTTCAATGATAGATGTTTTGGCCAACCACAATGGTGTGCCAGCCAGATTTTCAACCAGTGGTGGACTCAGCAAGATTTTCTTATATCCAGGAGGGAGCCATAGCGGTGAAACAGGATGGTCATGCAAAACTCTTTTAGCTTCGTCTAGGAAGGGACAACAGTGGACAGCGTGATCGCCTTCACACAATTTACAAGGAAATTTGCGATTCCTTTTCTGTCCAGACACTTCACATTCACTAGTTGATGGTGTACTTTCAACATGATCATCAGAGGTTGACAACACCAGATTGTGCAAATGAGGATACCAGTCCCTTAAGATCTGAGGGATGTAAGGACAATCTCGATGATAGTGGTATCCTTTGAAAATGACACATGGAGATTTAGGTTTAGATGGTGTAGTGTGAGGATTTTCGCTAGACGACGCATGCTTTCCCCCTTTCGCTTTTGGTTCTTTCTTCTTCTTTTCTTTTTTCCCTTTCTGCTTCTTCTTCTTCTCAGTTACTTGATCTTTAGCTTTACCAGCTTCATCAAGCGAAGAGGAAGGAGGAGAGGGAGAAACAGATGAAGTAGAAGGCTAGGGGGTAACTCTAGTATCATTTAGTTGCTGAATTGACTGTTCAGGAATTATGGTATTCTGAACGACAGAGGTAGAGAAGAGCCATATGGGCAAACCAATCGTCAACCCTGGAAATGACAATGTGGCCATATGGGGTGCACCAACATCTCCCCAAGAGGAGAAAGGACTAGGATTTCCTCCAAGGGGAAATCCTTGGTTGGTAGTCTCCATTTTTCTCAACCTAAAGACCAACGAGGGAACTTGTGATGTTATTCCGATTAAAATAAATTTTAGATGCTTTGACACAACTTGTTTTTTCAATTTTTAAGAGTCGAGAAAAAAAAAAGGATGACTCTAGTTGCCTTTGATTTTTAATAAGCCTGAAGTGACAAGTGCTGAGATGGACCTTTTCTTTTAAGGAGTCTGAAAAGGAACGAAAGAGATTTCTCTAGAAATCGAGGCAAAGGGGATTACCAAACCAATCGCAAAATAGCAGAATAATTTTTAGGTACGACAGTCAATCTTCCCAAATGTTGTGTTCAGTGCATTGCGATTGATAGGGCGGTAGACATGGCTTCCTAAGGATAAAGGATATATCTTATTGTGGCCTCCCAATATATACTCGACGGTACATGGGAATACAAGTCCGTACTGGGACTTGTCGTCTCAGAGTGGAGGAATCACCCAACCAACAATGAAAACAACAGTTACCAAGTTTTACGACGCTGGAATATGCCTCTAGCCTAGACTTCTAGATTTTGTGCATTAGGTTCCAAAGCATTTTTATATTCATTAAATTTATTTTATAGTTGATCTTGTTTAAAAATTTGCCTTTCAAGTTCACCGCGTGACGTGTATACAATTCCTAAAATGCAGTCTAAGATGATAAACAACTGTTTAGTCTTCTTTTGGCAATGAAAATCCTAGCTACTAAGGAAATAAAATTGAGAGTCTTTCAACAAAGAGCACAGAGCACACACTAAATGTACTGTCCTAAATCAAATCAAGAAGTCTAAATGCAAATGCACATGCATGTATTTGTTTTCAGCCTTCTTAATGTATAAATGACAAGAAGAATGCTAACTGAAAATCTGAATTATTTTCAAAGCGACAATACTTAACAAATTTCTTCTCAAAATGAAGTGAAGATAAGGGCGACACTTTGCGATTTCGAAATGAAAATTGTTTTCAACACTTTAAAAAATACTAATTCAAATCATATAAAAGAGTAACAGTACAATCGACTATCAAGAACAATGGGATTCTTTTCTATGACTGAAAATGACACTTACGACACTTTCAGATTAAGAAACGACAGTTCGACAACGCTACTTCTTTACAAAAGAGAACTGAAAATGGCACACAATACATAAAAAAACTTACAGTTCTTTGCACAATAGAGGCGGAATGATGGAAGAGAAGGGGGTTTCAAAGAGATATACTGACCAAAGACAGCAAAACTCCTGAATAGAACTGGAAGGAGTGAAGAAAAGCAAAAGTCTGAAGGTAAAATTAACCTTCACTGACCATCGCACTTGTCACACAGGGAATCCAGTATGCAGCTCACCTATTGCACATGGGAAGTGCGATGCATACAGACTGCCTTGAAGGGAGGGTGTGATGGTACCAGTGCGAGACTTTTAACCAGTATTTGCTCACAATTTGCAGTTCAGTTCAGGGATTTAGGCCCAGTAAGTGATGTTTAGTATATGTATATCACAAGGGTCGATCTAAGGAGGTTACTAGAGCCACCACTTAGGGCAATTAGAACATTTGCAGATCGATTGTTCAATTCATAAACAAAACCCAGAGATAGACTAAAGCAACATTGACCTACTTCGCATTTGCATAACAAATGCAGTTTGAAGGCTAGCTGGCTTGACTTCAGGCTACGTCTGTAAGTTTATAAAACAAACAAAGGTAGACTAACAAACAATCTATTATCAGCCCAGCGGAGTCGCCATTTTTTTACCGGGAATAGTGTCCACTTGGAGCTGCTATTCCCACTAAGACTGGTAGCTATCTTAGAAAGAAACATGTAAAAACTACTTTCGCTTTCCTTTATGAAAAATAGATAAGAGTGGAACAAAGGACACCAACCTTAGTCTTTCACTTGGTTCCTTGCTTGATTCCTCTCCTTCCTGATAGATCTTTGCTGCTTCTTCTTCGTTTGGCCAGCTTCAAAGAGCACTTGTGGAATCAAAGCAGCATAATACTATTGAAGAATAGAGATCTATATTCATAAATAACATAGGACCAGATATGTATTAACCACACAAATGTATATACAATTAGACATACAAGAATGTGGATGAAAACTCGAATAACTTTATTAATATCAAGAATAGCAAGAGAATTACAACCAATTGTTCTGACCCAGCATCATCCTCCAGCAAGAAAGCCCTTCCTCACCTCAAGTAAAGCTTAGATCAGCCAACACTATGAAGTTTCACCAGAAAACCAACAACAGTTCTCTACAAGATATAAGATTCCAGCCTCTGGATCTCTGTGATGAGAGATCCATATATAGATGATTGTAGGGGGTGAGTCATCTTTTGGGGTTTTGATTAGTATCCTCTCTCTGATAGTTCTTGATTCCACTTGGAGACTGATGATCTCTTACTCATCCTTGGTCAAAAACAGAGAGGCAAACTATCTTTGCCATTTGTCCATTCTCACCCATCGCACCCTATAGAGGGGCCATCTAGTATGCATCGCACCCTTTACACTGGGAAGGTGATATGCATCACACCCTCTGCACTGGCTATTCCATATGGTCCAATTTTGACCATTTCTGAGCAGATTTTAGTGGAGAACTTCCAGGAGATGATGTAATTAGCTGACCTTGTTCCTTTAGGTAGTGAAGAAACACTTTTAGGGACTTAGGAGCCCTTAGTTTAGGGACATTTATGATCGGGGTTGCAGTGCCCAAAAATGTCTATAACACACACACTAGATGCATTGTCTTAAATCAAAATCAACAAGCAATATAAATGCAAATGCACATGCATGTATTTGTTTTCACTTTCTTAATGTGTGAATGAAAAAAATAATGCTAAGTACAAATCTGAATCGTTTCAAGTGACAATACTAACGATTTTCTTTTCAAAAGATGAAAGGAAGATAATGACGACACTTTGTGATTTTGAATTGAAAACTGCTTTCGACACTTGACAAACTATTAATTCAAATCAAATACAAGAGTAACAATGTAATCGGCCATCAAGAATAGTAGGATTCTTTTCTTTGATTGAAAACGACACTTGCAACACTTCCAAATCAAAAGACGACAACTTGATCACCTTACTTCTTTGTAAAGGAGAACTGTAAATGGCGAACAATATAGAAAACCATTTACAGTTCTTTGTACTATGGAGGCTGAATCATGCAAAGGAAGGGAGTTTCTATAGTGGTATATTGATCACAGACAGCAAAACTCCTGAATAAAGTTGAAGAGAGTGAACAAAAACCAAAATCTGGAAGTAGAAGAGGTCTTATCTGATCAGCGCACCTGTAACACAGGGAAAGAGAGATGCATCTCACCTACTGCACATGAGAGCTGCGATGCACCCATATTCCTAGGAAGAGAATGTGCGATGGTCTAGGGATGAGACTTCAACTTGGTTCTTGGTCACAGTTTGCAGCTCAATTTAGGGATTTAAGCTGAGAAAATGATAGTCAGTAAATGCAAATCACAGGGGCTGATCCAATGAGGCTACTGGAGCCACCACAGGGCGATTAGGATGTTTGCAAATCAATTGTTCAGTTTATAAACAAAACCCAGAGATAGACTGAAGCAGCATTGATCTACTTTGCACTTGCATAGCAAATGCAGTTCAAAGGCTAGCTGGCTTGACTTTAGGCTCCATCTGTAAGTTTATAAAGCAAACAAATATAGATAAGAAAACAAGCTATTCGCTCCCCAGTGGAGTCTCCATTTTGTTATCGTGAAATCTAGTGTCTATGCAGATCTGATAGTCCCACTAAGATGGGTAGCTATCTTAGAAACAAAAAGATTAAAGTTACTTTCATTTTCCTTTACGAGAAATAGATAGGAGAGGAGAAGAGAATACCAACCTCAATCTTTCGCTCGGTTCCTTGCTTGTTCCTTCTCCTCTCTGACAGATCTTTGCCGCTCTTTCCTTGACCACTCCGCTTCAAAGAGTACCTATAAAGTCAAAGAAGCATAATACCTTCAAAGTGCAGAGATCTACAATCGTAAACAATATAGGACCAGATATATATTGACCACACAAATGCATATATATTATCAAACGTACAAGAATGTGGAGGAAAACTTGAATAGCTTTATTGATGTAAAGATTAGAAGAGAGGATTACAACCCGTTGATCTGACCTAACGTCATCCTCCTAGCATGAAAGCCCTTCTTCACCTCATGAAAAGCTTAGATCACCCAACACTATGATATTCCACTAGGAAACCAACAACACTTCCTTACAAGATACAATATTCCAGCCTTTGGGTCTCTGGGATGAGGGATCCATATATAGATGATTGCAGGGGGGTGAGTCAGCTTCTGGGATTTTTATTAGTGTCTTCTCTCTGATAGTCCTTGATTCCACTTGGAGATTGATGATGTCTTACTCATCCCTGGGCAAATTCAGAGAGGCAAGTGTCACAGAAGAAGTTTCTGGAAGATTCCATGATCATCCACCTTGCAAACTGTCTCTGCCATTTCTCTACTCTCACCCAACGCACCCTATAGAAGGGATTTTTAGTATGCATCACACTTTTTACACTGGGCAGGTGAGATGCATCGCAGCCTCTGCACTGAGCAGTCTGTATGGTCCAGTTTTGACCAGTTCTAAACAGTTTTCTGTGGAGAACTTCTGGGAGATGATGTAATCAGTTGACCTTGTTCATTTAGGGCATGAAATAACACTTTTAGGGACTCAAAAGCCCTTGGTTTATGGACATATGTGATTGGGGTTGCAGTGCCCAAATATGCCTATAACAGGCGCCATGCCACAACGACACATATGAATTTTTTTTTGAACCCCCTCATGTTAAATTTCGGGGGGGGGGATGACATCTCTATTGTTTGATTTAATCATCATGTAGTATCACTCAGTGTATTCAAAGGTGGTGGTTATTTAAATTTCATATACGAAAATCCCCCCGCCCCTTGTTTTTAAAGCTTCGATAGGTTGGGGGGGGAGGCTTGAAGTGACTTCTCTGTTATTGATTTCAGTTGGGTCATTAGGTGTAGTTTAGAAAGTAATGGGTATTTAAAAACCGGGTGAATTGTATGGGTCCAGGATTTAGGTATTTTTAACTTAAGCCCTCGATCTTGGTATGTGCTCATTTACACTATGGAGATGAGAATAAGGGGGTATGACCAAATTCAGTTTGAGGAATTAAGGTTGTGGTTCATGTAATCAATCATGAGGAGCTAAGAGCTTGGCACCTGGTACTAAAAGGATTGAGTAATATTGACCCATGGTTTTAGTGTGTGATCATATGGAGAAAAGAACAAAAAAAGGAGCTTAAATTGATAAGTTGTTATGTGTTGATGCAGTCAAGTGAGGATTTCCATGGGTAAAACCATGGATCTATACCCATGGTAATAGAGGGATAGAAATATAAAAATAATGGCAAATCATTGTGGCTGAAGATGATCTGTTGTTTAATGTTAGTTTTGTTGTGCTAATTTCAACTTCAAAATTAAAAGCAATTGCTCATAATTTTTTAATAGTTGATGTCAAATCTATAATATGTACATACCTCTGCTTTCTGCAAATGTTTTTCATATTCAAAAACTCAAAAGAATTAAAAAAATGTAAAGAGGGTATGTCCTTAAAGAAAAATCAAAGGACAAAAAGAATAAAACGGTCCAAAAAAAATGAAAAATGAACCCCAAGAAAGAAAAATACCATGAAAGTGTGCAAGACAAAATGCCACTACCATTTACTTTTGATGCAGAATAAAAGATTGTGTGCTGCTTGTTACCTTTGCCACAATCCATGGATGGTCAAAATGTTTAAACTTGGCTATTTCATGTTTTCAATTTTATGCTTAGAGATAGAGAATAAAATTTGACCAAACTGTTTAGTCTTGGCAGATAAGTAGATAGGTAGAGTAAATAAAAGGAGCTCAACTGTTTAATATGAGCCCTTGGATGTAATAAGGTTAGTTTTAGATAGATTACTTTTGTAAAAGAAAAGAAAAAGTTTTGATAAAGGGTTTGCCAGCTTAAGTGCACCCTAATAAAGAGAAGTAAAAATGGTAGTATGGGTAGATGGGTAAGTAGAAGAATGGTTGCATAATTGTGATGATTGATTAGATAAAGATCATATTATTCATCTTCATCATCAAATTTCTAAGTATATTAAGCATTTACCAAATTACACAAAGTCAACTGATTAACCTCCCTCATTCATTACATTTTTCACTTAACTAATTTCCAAAGAAAAGTATTAAGTACCTAAAATCTTAAATCAAAGGGGCTCAGAGCATTTATCTGAATTCTGGAGGGATCAGACCCTCGGCTTGATGACTTATAGACCTTAAGTACAAAAAATCCCCTCATAAACATTTACCCCTCTTCACTCCCCCTCATTCCCCTCATAAAACCCCTTTTCCTAAGGTTTAACTCTAGTTTCCAAAGGGGAAGCAATTACTCCCATGTAAACCCTTTTTCTTAAAAAAACCTCAAAAATTACCTTTTTAGCCTAAGTTACAATGTGTTTATGAAAAGCAAATGAATTATATACATTACACTTAGTGCTAAAACCCATTCTGCACCATCTTCATATTAATTTCTAACACTTATATATGTATTAAACTCCGGAGAAAATAACCCTTTTCCCTATGTATTTATTAAAACCCCTTAATATTAATATCCCGTCCCAAAGTTTGAAACATAAAATTTATTAATGAATGATTAATGGGTTAATTAGTCGATTAATGGCTAATTAAGAACCAAAACCCTCTGCTAAAAAAAGAAATTAATTAACAGATCCACGATTAATTAAGAATCGACTTCTGCTAATGAAATCACCCCCAATGCCCTTAATCTATCATAATCCTTGATTAATTAAAACCCACCACTTTAAAACCCTGTCGGGCCCCTCTATTAAACCTAATGTCAAATCCCCGCCCTGATCACTGTACGATCAGGTCCCATTTGATCCGACGTTTGACGATCATATCAGGCGGCCTCCGAAGGTCAAACTTCACCCGCTCGATATGGGTGGATTCATTGTTCCCCCCGCTACTATGTGGCACTCGATGATTGGGATCGGGCGACCTTCCCCTAAAACCACTCCAGCCCAAAATCTATGTGAAATAAAACCACTTACCACCTCCTGCTAGATGACAAAACGTCTCATCCCCCACTTAACTCCAAACATACCTTTCCTCGTGTACCCGCCAAAACAGTTGACCTTGCAAATAAAACTAAAAAAACTCATTGTTTTTAGTTTTATCATGAAAAAGACCGCTCAGACCTCCATGCAAGCACCAGAGTACGTGCAACCGTCAACCCACATCCAAATACCAACCTACTGAAGTTGTTGAACTTCTAGACCATCCTTTAGTCATGTGTGCTTCCTAAAAACTGTGCATAGTCGCCCATTAATCCGTTCAGAGTCAAATCCAGGTATTTACCCAAATTCATTGAGAAACCTTGTTTAATTCCCAAACCTTTACTCAATTGCTTTAGACTGTTAAGTAATTCAATAAAAGAAGTGCCCTGCAACTCCAAACCATTCCAAATTAAACTAATTTGCCCCCATCCTTGAATCCACAAGAACCAAGGATGGCTGCACTAGTTACATTGAATGTCCTACCAATTTCTACTCCCCACAGGGATTTAGACCATCTTCCATTAGCAGACAAAGACTTTCAAATTAAAGACATCTCTGTTGAAGAATCCCCATTGAAATTATGTTGTAGGTACAGAGACTAGTACTTGAACCATGCAGACAAAATAGGTCTTTGGGAATCAAACCTGCCCAAGTACCAATTCCCCAACGTCCATATCTTCCCCGAAATTTCTCATTATTGTCACGTGAGCTACAATCCCACCTTAAGAGCAGTGATGTCCCCCGACCAGACAATACTTTTCACCATCACCACTGAGTCCATAAATGAAATGCTGTAGTTGCAACCTGGTCAAAATCTTGCTTCCCTTTCTATTAGAGTTTTGCTTGACAGATTCCCTAAAATCTCCCTTTCCAAAATTGCTTAAATATTCCAGACTTTCATTGTGGAAGAAAAACACATACCAAAGGATCCCCCTCCTTACATGTCATCCTTTTTTTCTCAGCTTGGCAAAGGCATCATATCAATGATATCCATTGTTTTAGGCGATACCACTAGTGAGTATGTAGATGAAATTATTCTTGCCTACATGTCCATTTTCACTCCTGGGTAGCCCCCTGCCATCATGTTTGACTATGCCAAATTCATCTCAGATAAAATGCATGATCACTTCATGAGATTGGAAAATGAGAGAGTATTCAAATACTCATCAGTGTTGTATCATCTCTTTATTTACTATCAAGCTGACAAATTTCCCTTCACTGTTTAGAAGCTTGACACCAGAGGCAATCCTAGATTAGTAGTCTTCTAGACCCCTTTAAAACACAAATATGAATCTCCATACACCTATACATATTTTATAGATCTATTTGTGCATCCAGTAGTGACCATGTTGATAGGAAGTCCTCCTCCAAGAACCAGTGCAAATATCAGGAGGGTCCTACAGTTGTCTAAACAGCACAAAGTGGGAGATTGCTACTTGTACCAAAATCACACTGAAATCAAAATATATGGCTGCGAATTGGCACCTTACAAATTTCCAAGATAGCTCCCAATGATATTATTTGCTTTGGAGTACTACAGACAAATAATCAACTCTGACGAGGTACATTTTGTGAAGGCCAAGAAAAAGGCACAACTCCAGATAAAAGACTAGCTAGGCCCCTTTGTGTGTAACAATAAAGAAGCTGGAAGGGTTGCAGAGGAAATCCTTCAAGGGCTCAAACTCAAATGAAGTTTTATTTGGAGATATGACCCCTTTGATGTCATCTGTAACAAAAGACAGAAAAACAAATTGTCTCCCTACATCCACCAACAAATTCCTGAAATAGAACAATATGAAAATCAACTGGAATGGGTGGAGCACACTCTAGTAGATAGGGATAGCATAGAAATTACTTCCAATAATGTGTTTATTGATTTAGAAAGAAGACTTGATGAAGATTCCTTTGTACAGGTGCCAGGAGAATCCCAATCCCAAAGGGAGACACATGAACACAGTGAGCAACTAGCAGAAGGACTTCAAGAGCAAGAGGAATATGAACAACCAGACATATTAGAAGAGCTGGCTCAGCTAGAACACATCATGAGTAATCCTCCTATTGTATAGACTCCTCTAAATGAGGATAAGAATCCCAAAAGAAAAAGAGAGGAGGCCACTCCTTCTAGCAGACTTGTTGCACAAACTTATGTCAAGAGGCAAAATCCTTTTTTAGAACAAGAATTCATAGAGGAAACAACTGGAACCACAGGTACAGAAAGAGAAGAAAGTAGGCAGACCACTCCCTCTGGAGGTACACAAGAACCTTCCACTTCACAGGATCAAATGTTGGAGAGACAACAATGCGTGGAAGTATCCTCCTTCAGGGATCCAACAGGCCAGAACCAGGACATTAGAGAGAAATACAAAGAAATAAAGGCTAGAAATGAAAGCTTGAAGGCCCAAAGTTATGCACAATACCTTAAACTGGCTCCTACTAACCAAACAAGGCTAATGTCAGCCTTTGATGTAAAAGAAGGTAAAATGCAAATGACTTTCATGAAGCCTACAACACAATAGCCCGAGGTTATAACAAATTACCTGAAGATAGATTTTGAGGTGTTGGCGAAGGATATAGATCCTATCGACCAAATAGAATTACACAAACAGACCAGGGAAATGGTCTATTCTACATTGACCAGTAAGGCCATTACAACACATCAACTCCAAAATTCGCTGAATAATATATCAGCGCAATTCCAGTTAGAGAAGGCCTCTTCACAGGACAAGGATACCAGGATAAAGTCCTTAGAGGACTTAATAATAGAAATGGGACATGATCCCAAGGATGTAAAGGCTACAGAAAATCTAATTAAAAAGAAAAATGATGACACAACTGCATTGAAAAGGAAGCTTAAGATTCCTCCTCTACATCATCCACAAATATCTTAAGTATTAGAAACTCAGAAGGAGGAAGAGCTTATAGACTTAGTCCTTAAGTTGAATGATCAACTAAAAGAAACAGAGAAAGAGCTGGATAACTTGATTCAATCTAGACAGAGTGAGTTGGCCACCACTCCACAAACTATCATTCCTATAGTCTCTACAGCAGTGCCCTCCACATTGGCTGCTTCCTTAGCACCAACAGTTACACTAGCTACAACTATGCTAGTCATGGGTACATCTACAAGCGCAGGGACATCCACAGAAAAGACAGCTGAATTGGTAAAAGCCATGGAGGAAATGACCATCCAGGCTACTGAACTTAAAAAGCTTAGAAAAAAAGGGTCAAGTTTGGAGACTGATTGCAAAATTGCAGGAAGAAGTTCAGAAGAATCAAAGAATGGGAGAAAGGATAAAATTCCTTGAAAAGGACTTGACATTGCAGAATTCGCTAGGAGATACGAAGGAAATGCTCTGGGCCAGCATCATTGACTCTGTCAATGATCAGAGTCAATGATGTTTGGCCATCTATTCAAGTAATTTTTGAGCAAACTGAAATGGTGAAAGTGACCACCAAAGAAATTCATAAAACAAGAGAAGAGCTGGGAGACAAACCTGAAGAGGCCAACCAATTGATAGAACTTTTGAACAATAAAAATAGGTATCAGCTAGATGAAATGGGCATAGAAGATAGAACAAGGACCATCATAGAAATCAAGAAGATTCTCACCAAAAGGAACCTTATGCTTAATCTTGGGAAAAGATGCCAAAGCATCCAAGCTGATATTGGTAGTGTTATCACTCAGGTTGTCCCTAAGCTCCTGAAGGGATACGGCCGAGGTAACCACAAACCAATCTTTGGATTGCAGGTTCTAGCCCACCTGCAATCAGAGAGGGCTCTCTCTTAACGTTTAGCTTTGTTTGATGATGATTTTAGGCTAGCTATTGGGTTCAATGGATTTTGTTTTTTGGGTGGAAGGAAGGCTTGGGTGAAGGGGAGATGTCTTCAAGAAAAGAGGCAAGGCATAGTAAGATAAATTTCAAACCATTGGGTGTGGATTCATGGAGTGCAACTGATGGTGCGTTTTCTTGGTCACAAGAGAAAGGTGGAGCAAGGTAGCTATTCATGAAACAATACCCGAGCTGAATAGAGATGTGTTTAGGGCTAAGGAATGAGAGGCAGCGAAGAATCTCTCAATCAGTTTAGCGAAGGGAACATGAAAGAACCATACTTAAGAGCAGCTAAGAATTCTTAAATAAAAGTCATTCATAGGTGAGTTAGAGTAAATATGAGCCATGAGGAATTCATATTTATGACTAAATCAAGAGGAAAACATTAAAAAGGCACAGAAACTGAGCGTAGAGTGCATCAAAGCAAATTCTAAACCAAACTTTTGTTCCGTGACTTGATCTTATGTGAAATTGTAAAATTACAAAGGTGAGAAAAACTTATTGTTTCATACAACAACACAAGAATTCCATCGTTCACTCTTCAAAACCATTAGCAATGCATCAAACAATTCATCCTCCAAGCTTTCAGCAATCTTTGATTATAGAAATTATCAGGTATACAGTGCGAGTCTTAGCTCCAGCAAAACATCAGCCAACAAATATCAACCAACCAACCAACCCCAATTACATTTTTTCGGGCCCTCTTTATAGGTAAAATATCCTGGAGTTTTTATTACAACCGACCTTAACAGGTCTGCGGGGAAAAGTGTTTTAAACCTAAACCTGTGATGGAATTAAATGCAAGTAAACATTCCTTGAGATGTGCCCAAGGTAGCTGGATCAAAATGAGTTAATATGGTGTCTTTGACGGCCTGGTGTAGTGCTTCTGTCATAACTGCGTTTTGAGTTCTGGTCCTTTGATCTCATGTGAGTTTTAATGTGCAGTCATTGTGATGATGAGCACTGAGTGGTTCCTTAACTGCTTCTTGACTTTTGAGGATTTCTTTTAATGTTCTATTCACCTCGAGCCCTGAGAAGATCTTCTTTGATACACTTCGCCGCAACACTGATACTCTTTGACGTGGATTTTGGCTCCGCATTTGCTCTAATACTCATTAATGCCTGAACCGGGGCTCTCTCTGTCTTCTGCTACGATCCAAACTGCAAAACCGGGCCTTTTCGGCCCTTTTCGGTGCAAAATTGGCCGAGGAATCAAAAGATTCCCTAAAGATTCTCCAATATGACCTATTTCCCGTAGCGATGCGCGATTAGCGCGCATCGAAAACTGCCTCAGAATTTGAATCCGGGCCTCCTAAGATGCTTTTTTGTGCGTGCGCTCCTTTCTTTGGCGGGTGACGTCAGTATGATGTCAGCAACAGCTCCTGGTACGGTGGATGACGTTAGCGAGTGACGTGGTAGGATGACGTGGCAGGGTGTTGGATGGTGCGGCGCCTTATGTATTTCTGCGATGCGATAGTAATAGCTAAAATGCTGCGAATTTGCGATGAATTTGTAGTGAAGCGAGTTTTTAATGATAAATCATATTTTAAACAAAATACGTGAATAAATAGAGGCATGCGGCGAGGAAGTGTTTGCGAAGCGATATGCTCTCTTGATGTAGTGGCAATGTCGCATCGGAGCAAAGGAAGCGGCATGCATTTCGGGCGGATGACCCTTGCGATCGCCGATCGCCGACTAGCGATATCGCATCGGCTAATGGGGGAGGGGCGTATATATGTGGCATATGGTATTTGCGATACGCCAATTGCGAAATGTCATCGGCGGAACGTCCATCAGGAAGAAACAATAGCGATCCATAATACCCTTGAGACCTCCGATTGCGATAATCGCGTCGGAGGGGGTCCACTGGGATCGGAAGAATGTTAAGGCAATCGGCAAGGGTTGTTTGTGATCGGAGGAGGGGAATATATGGTTTCGAAGATTATTTGCGGCCTCGGAAGGGGTCCGGTAACCTTAAGAGAGAGAATTACATGCTTTGGAAGGAGTCCACTGTATTGGAAGATGGTTTTGAAGGGGAAAGATGAGGGTTCTTGCTATGTTTCAGACAAACTTAGCAATTCCCAAGTGTACTTATGGTTATTTTTCAACCAAAGGGAGGGGATAAATATAGAAGGGAGTTATTAACATAGTTAAAAATAGGGGATGAGGAGATAGATAGGGAGCTATATAGTAATGTTAGCGGTTAATATGACCAGTGATAAGAAAGCGCTAAGTATGTGAATCTTAGGCTTTTTAAAGGAAGCAGTGATCCGTAAAGGGAGTATGAATATTGCTTGAGTAAAGAAGATCTTTACCAGGGTGAATTGTTATGAAAATGATGAAAAGGAGAGTTATCAAGCAGATCTTGACCTCTCTAGGGGGAGTTAGTAAAGGATTTAAGGGAGAGAAGAAGGGGAAGTTAGACATGCCTCGCTTGAAGTCCTTCAAAATGGGAACTACCTTGCCATACTAATTGAATGGATATAACATTTGAAAACACAAAACTGATCATAATCAATGATTCTGCAACCACAAAGCTACCTACCCAGCCTACTTACCTAACATTTTTTCTTCTTTTGGTTTGGGTGCACTTAGACTTGCAGACCCAGCTTTTCAACTTTTCTTTTTCTATCCTCCTATCTACAGACTACCCTTATTTCTTCCAAGGGCCCAGATTAAACAATTGGGCTCCTTTGCTTCTCTACCTGTCTAAGAATCTGCCAAGATTAAACTGTTTGGACAGATATTCATTCTCTATATTCTAAAATAGGAAACTGAAACCTAGGGAGACCAAGATTAAGCTGTTTGGACCTCCCTTTAGCATGAAAAGTCTACAAAAATGGAATAATTCTTCACAATTGGAATGCAGAAGTTGAACTTTGACTAGCATTCTTTCATGGCCTGTTTCTTTAGTGTCTATGAGCAAATATGGAGCATTGCAGCATGCAAAGTATGACACATTTGGCCTGTAAAACCGTCAATCATGAAATATGAGTAACTTGATGCAGCAGGAGGCTAACAGTGGCTCCACTTGGGGATGGCTTCTCCTTGTGAAAAGCCAAGAACAACAGGTCAGATTGCCTTGATCTTCTATTGTTGCTGTGCATTGAAAACTTCTTAGTGCTGACTGTTTGGATTAATTTGGAATTTTGTATTGAAAACAACACTTTCCTTCACCTGATTTGCCAGTGAATTGTGAAGCATCACCTGCTTTCTTATGCGTGCTTTAGTATCTGGAATGTTGCAAAAATAAACTAAAGTGTTGATATATACAAGCATTTATGTACAGAAAATAACACCGCCTGTTCTTCTCGATCAAAAGGGGTCATGGTAATGTTTTAACATTCGACCATTCACAGGGCCTTCTTCAGCTGCGCTACCATCTAGAGTTTTGAGGAAATATGTGTTATTGCCTTGCACTGCGCTGATAGTGTATGGTCCTTTCCACAAAAATCGAATTTTGCATGTTTGCCCTTGTCCTCTCTTCGTGAATCCCACCTTAGAACTTTGCTGCCAACCCAGAAATCCTCTGCTTTAGCTTTCTTATCAAACATCTTTTTGAGTTTCTCTTGCAACATCTGAGCTTTGTCATACACTTGCTCTCTGGTTTGTTGAAGGTGAATGGTCTTATTAACTCTTCTCTACATGTCATTTGGTTCAGCCTGAATCTCCTGCAACAGTTTGATAGTAGGAATGCCCAAAGATGAAGGAAATCTGGCCTCCATGCCGTATACTAGCTCATAAGGGCTCATCCCAATGGATTTTTTGGTTGAAAGTCTGTAAGCCCACAGAGCATTTGTGAGCTTCCTATGCCAATTCTTTTTGTTTTCCTCTAGCAGTTTCTTTATGATGTTGATGAGGCTTTTGTTGGGTGATTCAGCCAAGCCATTACCTTGAGGATAGTAAGCTGTAGAGTGGCCCAAGGTAATGTGGAATTTATGGCAGAAGTTGATGATTTTTTTGGATTTGAAGGCAGCAGCGTTGTCAGTGATAATTTTCTCAGGGCAGCCAAATCTGGAAAGGATATTGCTCTCAAGGAATTGGATAATGGTGGAGTCTTTGGCTTGTCTACATGGGATAGCTTCAA